>JAJJWX010002906.1:39781-61152 GCA_023529315.1 Papaver bracteatum
TCGAAACTCATGAATTAAATGTATGTATGCTGAGACGAGGTATCATTATAACCTAAAACGAGAAAACTGTGTTGCTGAATTATCGAATATTGATAGTTGAACCAATATTCTTTGACCTCAGCAAATATTGCTAGTCTGAGCGAATATTGTTAATTTGAGTGAATATTGCCGGTTCGAGCAAATATTTCCAGTTTGAGCAAATATTTCCCGTTTGATGAATTTATTAGTAGCAGGACTGAATAAAATATTAATTTAATTTACTGACTGGTGGGTCAAGCAAAATAAACAAAGTGTTAATTATGGAATCAACATAAAATTATTAGAGTGTTTGAATATGCTCAGAATCACGTTTTTGCAGAGCTCTGGATTCAAAACCCTAATTTTGCCGAAATGATGATTTATTGCAAATCAACATAGGACCGGCTACATGGGATGACGGGTTCACCATATAATTCCCAGATGCTCGAATGAGCAAAAATACCAAAGTCTCTTGAGGACCAGTAGGTGAAATAATGATTAAATCTTTGGTTTAATCATCGAAATAATGCTCGTGTGACGAAAAATAATAAAACCTGGTATTATGGAAATATGAAGGACCGACCAAGAGGTCATGAGACCGGATCTTGGTGGGTGTGGGACTAGTGGATGGTCGTTTGAGCAAACTTCTAACTGTTTGGAAAGAGTTTGAACCTAATATGAGCAATTGAGCAAATTAGGTTAAAATCATTAAAACATGCGGGACCAGCTGTTTGCAAGCCTTAGGGTCACCCTTGGTCGGTCAAGGGGACGTTCCCGTGTCACCATGACGTCCGCGCTTCATTCCTGAGAATTTTGATATTTTCTGGTGCACGTTTGAGCAACATTTGGAGAAAATATGCAAAATCCATGGTTTTGCTGAAACTGGGAAAAATACATGAGATGATGGAACATAAATAAAAGAGGGAATTGCAAGTTGTGGGACCGGAAAAAGCTAGGGAATGGCCTTGCGGCTAACACACAATCCCACATGCTTTTCCCGTTTTATGTGATTTTATGTATTTTCTCTGATTTAAGGGAAATTCCATGAAACTGGAGAGTTTGGCGAAATTAGGGAACTTCCATAAGATGAGAGACATAAATTAATAAATATAAAATAGGGAATAGGAGTGTGGGACCGGCAATGGCCATGGCATGGCCGACCGGCCAATGGGCGCTGGTCCCAAGCCACTCTTCCCAATTTTACCAAATTTTGATGATTTTAGATAATTTTCATGAAATCAAGGAGATTTGTTGAAAACCAATATATTTTGTTGAAATCAGGGAGTTTTCATGAAATCATGAAAGAAAACACCAAATAATAATAAAACAATGGGCGTGTGGGATCGGCTAGGGCATGGCCGGCCGTCTAGATCCCGGTCCCACAAGTTTTTTTCTAATTTTTAATATTTTTTATGATTTTAGAGAAAATACATGAAATTAGGTAATTTTAGGGAAAATTCATTAAATCAAGGATTTTTCATAATTTAAGAGAAATAACAAAATAATGGGGACGTGAGGTGTGGGACCGGCCACAGACAAGGCACGACCGGCCGGCTGGCGGTCCCATTACACCTTTCCCTAATTTTATTATTTTGATGAAATCATGTGGTTTAGATAATTTCTTTGAAAAATATGAAAATTTGCTCGAACGAGAGGATTTTCATGAGATCTAGAAAATAGTAAAAATATGATAAAATATAAAATTGGGCGCGAGACTGGTCACGGAATGACTGGCCGGCTGGTGAGCCCAGTCCCCTGGCGCTTTTGCTAATATTTTTTTTTTATTATTTTTCCTTCCTATTTTGCATAGGTTCCTCGTTCGTTCATATTTTTTGAAATGCTCGTTCGTGCATTCGAAATGCTGGTCTGTGCATTATTTGGTAATTACACTTGCACCATTTTTGTCAGGGCTTATTCGATGCTCAGATGCCTATTTTTGTTGAATATTTATCACTAACCAGTGGAATTCTGCCGGGAAGAACCACGAATTGAAGTGAGGAAATATAATGAAGAGAATCGCGAGAATATTCTTTGGATATTCGTGCAATTAATTAATGATTCATAGAATATTGCTGGATATTCAGACGATGGTTCATAGAATATTGCTGGATATTCAGACGATTTAACATAATTAATTGATGGCTCTACACTAGAAGGGATTCCTGTCTAGGAGAATTAATTGTGACGCCCCGGTTTTCAAAACCAGGAGTGCCACTTGGATACCATAGCCGAGGCCCGGCTACCAAGCCCAGGCTCTTTAAGTAAATCTTTTGGGCTTAATTAATTATGTTCGTTTAAAAAAAAAATCGCAGTGGAATACTCAGAAATTCATTTAGGAAAATGTAATTTTACAAAATATCCCTTAAAATGTTTTACATTTGTTACAAAAAGAATCATATCAAAACCTATTAAAATTTTAAAATGATAAACAATCAACTCAACATCATATAATATTTTACAACTTTGAATCTAAGACTAATTACATCTTTGAACTAGAATTTACGTATAAAAAACAAATTTAAGGATCTAAAATTATTCTCTAGGCTCCACGTTGATCAACCCCTTGTCATGCGTCAAATCTGGAATTTTTGTCATAATACGACGTGAGTTTTGACACTCAGTAGGCAAAGAAGCAACAAAACATTTTATGCAATATTTCTCAATCCCTCTTAAAAAAACATCTAGCATGATTAACAACACATGGAAACACCTCATCCATAAACAATAATAAATTCAATCAATCCGCTCGCCCCAGGGTGCCCCACGTGGGTTTAGGAAACAAAAACCGTTTCTAAGGATATCTCGTATCCCGTCAAAAATATAATACAACAATAAATTCAATCAATCTGCTCGCCCCAGGGAGCCCCATGTGGGTTTAGGAAACAAAAACCGTTTCCAAGGATATCTCGTATCCCGTCATAAATAATCTTTAAGAATCACAATCTATGGACCACAGTCCATCATTCATAATCATGCTCACAACATCGATTATCATCCATAAAAACTTGTAAATATGAATTTAATTAACAAAACCATAAATAAAAAGAGTTTTAGATTGTGTTGCGCCTACCTCAATTCCATACCGAAACGATGCTAGGAATGACACCGGTAAAATAAAAACATCATTTATAGTTCTCGGAGGAAAGGAAAATGGTATTGCCCCCTTTTCTTTTCTTCTATGTTTTTTTTTTAACAGAAGGACTCTTTGGATATCACTCTGAATTTAGCTCTCCCTCTTTACTAACTCTCACTCTAACTCTTATTTATTTTACTCACTTTGAGTTTGGCTTTTGTTGCTTTGGATTCGTTTACCTTACCACTAATAAGTTATCATTACACAAAACATAATCATTACATAAAACATTATCATTACATAAAACTTTTTCTTTTTCTTTTAATATACTAATCAAAATATAATCAGATAAACTTTTTCTTTTAACTCTAACAACAAGGAAAACATAGTTTAAACCAAAAGCATAATTTCCAGAAACTTCAGTTTGGAAAGCCTAAGTTCAAAACTTTGTGTAGACTTCATTATACAACGAAAATGAGTGATTCTTATCTCATTTTAAAGAAAAATAAGTAAGGTATCATATAAAATTATTAGCAAAAACAAACAGTTGAAGAACAGGTCCAATCCATGCTTGAAAATTCTGACAGTAAACTGTCCACAGAAAACCAGCAGTTTTGGTAGTCTTTGCTAGGAAATTCACACAAGCTTCATTATTTATCGGGATCTATTGATTCTTATCTCTTTTTAAAGAAAAGAAGATAAACTTTAATATAAAAATTATAGGTAAAAACAATAAATTCAAAAACCAAGTTGAAATGTCATTGGGATGTTCGACAGTAAAAACGTTACAGAGAAACTACACTTTTGGGAGTTCCAACTTAAAAATTCACACAAGATTCATTACTCAACCAAATGCATTGGTTCTTGGATCATTTTAAAGAACAGAACATAATGTTTCATATAAAAATTATATGTAAAATCAATGAGTTTTATATCTATCTCAAAGTGTTTCACAAAAACATAACAGAGATCACGTTTCTCAGAAATTGCAGTTTCGACAGTGTATATCCAAAAATTCGTATAAAAATCATTACACAATGAAATTCAGAAGTTTTGGTACCATTAAAAATCTGAGAAACCCTACTATGACATAAAAATGGCAAACAATTGTAACGAGGTACAAAACTATGTTTAAATCTCTCCACTAAACATGACAGAAGTGTTGTCCTTCGGAAAATTTAGTTTTGGTAGTCTGTAATCAAACATTCGTGTAGAAATCATTACACAACGGAATTTATCAAACTTAGTTTTGTTGGAAATCTGAAAGACTCTACTTTGACATAAAAATTATAACCAAAAGAGATCAGGTATAAATCGGATCTGAAAATTCTCAAATAAACAGGACAATGACAAAGTTCTTCAGAGATTATAATTTTGGAAGTCTATACTCAAAAATTCACTCAGACTTTATTATTCATCGAAATCTACTCATTATTATCCAAATTTGAAGAAGAGAAGATAAACTTTAACATAAAAATTGTAAGAAAAATTATTGAGTTTTATAGCTATGCCAAAGTATCTTCATAAAACAGGACATATGTCAAGCGCTTCAGAAATAGCAGTTTCTGCAGTCTATATTCGAAAATTCTTATAAAATTAATTACAAAGAGAAATTCAGTGAATTTGGTACCTTTAGAAAGATAAGAAACCCAAATTTAACATAAAAATTATAAACATAAGTGATAAGATACATAACTATGTTTAAATCTCTCAACCAAAACGGACAGAAGTGCTGTCCTTCAGAAAATTCAGTTTTGATGGTCTGTAATCAAAAATTTGTGGAAAAATCATTACACAATGGAATTTAGCAAACTTGGTCTTGTTGAAAAGATGAAAGATTCTACTTTGAAATAAAAATAATAACCATAAGAAATAAAGTATCAATCTGATCTGAAAAGTCTCAAATAAACAAGACAGTGACCAAGTTCTTCAGAAATTCCAATATTGGAAGTCTATAATCAAAAATTCACTCTGACTTCACTCTGACTTCAATACTTATCGGAATACAGTGATTCTTAGATAGTTTTAAAGAAGAGGAGTTAATCTTGTATTTGAAAAATATAAACAAATATAGGATTCAAATTAACTGGGTGAGAATCTAACCATAAGACATGACAGAAAAATGTTGCAAGAAATCCCAGAAATTGCATCTAAATTGAGTTTAATGAAAGGTTTTATGTTGTAGGAAGAAGAAGAACATGAAACTGAAGAGAAAGAATTTGTGTCTTGATAAAAATCAGCAGTGAAGTTTTATTAAAATTAATAAAAAGACCGAAATTCCCTTCTTTCAACACAAACAAGACACATCCCTTTAGTATGTGTAGATTTGTCGCAAATTCGAGAATAAATAACTCTATTAGCATTCGTACACGCTACGGGCAGGCTCACGCAAAGAGAAATATAGTTTCTCTGGAAAAATCCAAGTGTTTCTCAACCAAAACACAACAACAACTAGATTTAACACTCCACATTGCGTTAGTTCTAGTCTTCCAATCCAAATGGATTGGGTTCTTTTATAAATTTATTTTTTTAAAACGCGGGTATTACATCATTACCCACTTAAAAATAATTTCGTCCCGAAATTCAAAACAAAGAAAGAGACTAACGAACGTTACCTCCTAGTAACTCCAAATATTTTTGTTGTATAAAGAAGATCAGGATTCAAGAGTGAGAAAAAAAAAGATGTTCCTCTAATGAAATTCAAGAGAAAACGTTTATTAAAGAAGACAAAATGTCTAAAATACCCCTATTAGTAAAATGACATAAATGCCCTTGAAATTGGGACTGGTATTATAATCTCTCCCACTTCGGAAATTTAGCCCCTAAATTTAAAGTAGCATAGTGACAAAAATTTCAAGCTAAAATGAAAAACACACAATTAATTTTATCGAACACAGTTTACATTTATTAACTGTTTGTGCAACAACTAGTTCCCGAATGATCTAATCGCTGCTCTGATACCAATTTGTGACGCCCCGGTTTTCAAAACCCGGAGTGCCACTTGGATACCATAGCCGAGGCCCGGCTACCAAGCCCAGGCTCTTTAAGTAAATCATTTGGGCTTAATTAATTATGTCTGTTTTAAAAAATTTGTCGCAGCGGAATACTCATAAATTCATTTAGGAAAATCTGTAATTTTTACAAAATGTCCCTTAAAATGTTTTACATTTGTTACAAAAAGAATCATATCAAAACCTATTAAAATTTTAAAATGATAAACAATCAACTCAACATCATATAATATTTTACAGCTTTGAATCTAGGACTAATTACATCTTTGAACTAGAATTTACGTATAAACAACAAATTTAAGGATCTAAAATTATTCTCTAGGATCCACGTTGATCAACCCCTTGTCATGCGTCAAATCTGGAATTTTTGTCATAATACGACGTGAGTTTTGACACTCAGTAGGCAAAGAAGCAATAAAACATTTTATGCAATATTTCTCAATCCCTTTTTAAAAAAAACGCGGGTATTACATCATTACCCACTTAAAAAGAATTTCGTCCCGAAATTCAAAACAAAGAAAGAGACTAACGAACGTTACCTCCTAGTAACTCCAAATATTTTTCTTGTATAAAGAAGATCATGATTCAAGAGTGAGAAAAAAAAGATGTTCCTCTAATGAAATTCAAGAGAAAATGTTTATTAAAGAAAACAAAATGTCTAAAATACCCCTATTAGTAAAATGACATAAATGCCCTTGAAATTGGAACTGGTATTACATTAATCATCTGAGGATTGAGCAATATGAACTTGCTGGAGTGTCATATTCCTCTTGTATAGTCAGGGAAAACCTGGTTGCATCCCGAAGACGTTGTCGCTCTATACTAGCAGGCATGCTGTCAAGGAGCTGTCCAATCTTTCGATTCTATACAGTATGAGATGTGTGTCATGGTCTCAGCTGGGAGACTTCACATCTACATCTTCTCTGAGAGACTTTCTCCATCAGAGGTTTATGGCATGAGATTTCATGCTTAGAGACATGAGTCTCGATACTCATCTGATTGCCAGATCCGGAGTAATTACTGAAATTTCTCAATATTCATGAGATGTGCCATGGCCTCAGCTGAGAGACTACACATCTACATGTACTCTGAGAGACAACCTTCTCAGTCAGAGATTTATGGCATGAGCTTTCATGCTTTAATGAGAGACATGAGCCTCAATACTCATCCGGTTTCCGTATCTAGAGTATAATTTTATAATTTTACCCTTTGTTGAAAATCCACCATCTACAGCATCACTGCATCATTATCTCCCTATGCGCCGATATGTGGCATGGAGGTTTTTGAGCCAAGACAGGGGCCGCAGGTTACAACCAACAAGGCTCACCACAATCCACTGCCAAAATAAACATCCATTGAAGAAAGCGATAGTCTTGCACGACCCCGTGGAGAAACCAGGTCTCATATCACGTGTGCCAAAGAGAGACATACACGCCTTCATCCACAAAACAAGGTTTCGGCTCAAACCAAGCGAGGACGGGCTTTTATTACGGGTCACGGCGAAAAAGGGAAAACCGTATATCAGCGTCGCTGTTAGTAATTAACAAGGGAGACTATCACACTGTCTCTCCGCCCAATGGAACGAAACGTGGTGACGAAATTGTGAGAGGAGGTACCGATGCACCACAAAAACTAAAAGACGGCACCAACTCGACCATGGACGAGCTTGAAGTCATTAATGTCGGGAGTGAAAAATCTCCACGACCCATCTCTATAAGTTCGGCTCTACGCGCAGACGAACGCATGAAGTTGGTAGACCTCCTCAAGGAATATCAAGATGTGTTCGCATGGAAATACGAATAAATGCCCAGCTTGGACGAGAAGCTAGTCACTCACCATTTACACGTGATACCCGGATCCAATCCGGTCAAGCAGACCTCGAGGAAATTCCGGCATGACATAGAAGAACAGATTAAGGTGGATATTCAAAAGTTACTAGAGGCTGGCTTCATCAAACAGATCCATCACCCCACCTGGTTAGCTAACGTAGTTCCGGTAAAGAAGAAGAACGGCCAGATCACATGCTGTGTTGATTTTAGAGATCTGAACAAGTGTTGCCCTAAAGATGACTTTCTGCTCCCCAACATTGACATTCTAGTAGATTCCACCAGCGGACATGGTATGTTTTCTTTCATGGATGGATACAGCGGCTACAACCAAATAAAGATGTACGAACCCAATGCGAGTAAGACGGCTTTTCGAACTCCTCTTGGGAACTTTTACTACATTGTGATGCCATTCGGCTTGAAGAAAGCTGGTGCCACATATAAAAGCGCCATGACCACCATTTTTCCCGATTGATGCACAAGCAAATTGAAGATTATGTAGATGATATAGTGGTCAAGTCAAAAACTCGGGCTTCCCACACAGGAATCCTGCGGCAGGTGTTCGAAAGGTATCGCGAATACAAAGCGAAAATGAATCCATTGAAGTGTGCTTTCGATGTCTCCTCGGGAAAATTCCTAGGCTTCAGGTAACCGCTGAAGGGATCAAAGTTGACCCAATCAAAACACAAGCCATCCTCACGATTCCACCACCGCAAAACGTGAAAGAACTCTAGAGTTTCATGGGTAAAATAAAATACATTCGCCGCTTTATACCTAGGTTGGCTTAACTTGTCGCATCATTTACCCCTTTACTGAAAAAAGGAACGAGCTTTGTATGGACCACACTATAACAAGAAGCATTTCGGAAAATTCAGCAGACGTTATCCTCCCCATCCGTCATGAAATCACCCATGCAGGGAAGACCGTTACACCTCTAAACTACTTTCAGAGATACTGCTGTCGGAGCTCTCCTCGCCCAAGAAGATGACGAAGGGATTGAACACCCCATATACTACTTCAGTCGGACTTTAAGAGATGCCGAACTCAGGTATCCTAAAGCAGAAAAGGCGTGCCTAGATTTGATCCACTCTATCCAGAAATTCAGGCACTACCTATTGTCCAATAAAGTGGCATTGATATCCAAATCCGATCTTGTAAAGTTCCTCCTCTCAAAACCGGCCCAGATAGGAAGACCGGCCAAATGACTCCTCCAAATGTTAGAATTTTACATAATATGTGCCTCCCCGAGGGCCATCAAAGGACATGCAATTACAGATTTTCTAGCGGCATTTCCAGGAGAAAATACCGTAACACTACGTGAGGACCTCCCCGGAAATCTCTTTCATCCAAGAAGAAACATGGATATTGTTCTTCGACAGCTCCGCTACCCTTAACAATGGTACGGGAGGAGCCGGTGTAGTCTTAGTATCCCCGACGGGTGAAGTTTTCTCACACTCCTTCAAGATAGACTTCCGGAAAGAACAATTTAGCGGAGTACGAAGCCTTTCTCATCGGGCTATCCTTGATAAACAAGCCATAGCCATACGTCCGGAAATAAGAGGGGACTCTAAACTACTGGTCAACTAGGTAAATGGAGTATATGCACCGGAAGAAGTAACCATAGCCCCATATAGAGCCTAGGCGCAAAAAAGCTAACTGAACTACTTGACCGACGCAACAATAACCCTTATTGGGCGCGACAGCAACCAACACACTGACTGCCTGGAAACATTAGCATCGAAACTGCGGTTTGAAGGTCTTGAGGAAACCCTGATAGTAAAAAGACGAACTGTGGCTTCAACATGGCTCTCACAACCCGAAGAAGATGATGTTGATGACTAAAGAACACCAATTATCCAAGGACTAATAGCTCACTCTTTCAAGGAAAGGTCAGTCTCAAAACCTTGCGTGATTTCTTCATACTCCGAGGGGTGCTATATCATCGAAATCCAGACGGCTCCTTGTAAAGATGCCTCGGAGAGGGAGAAGCACAACAACAACTCGACCGCGTCCATGGTGAGATCTGTGGGAAGATATTGGTGGTAACCTTATATCGCCGTTTGCAACGCCTTTGCTAATACTAACCGAAAATGGAGGACCAAGCTCGGTTACTTCAAAAAACCTGTTCTAACTTTCAAGCGCCGCCGCATCAATTAGAAGTTTTCAACATTGGTCGCGCTGGGGACTGGTAGGGGCCATACATCAGTTACCTTCGTGACGGCATACTCCCCACCAATAAGAAAGATACATCCAAAATAAAATAAAGAACCGTGAGGTTCGTATTCCACGAAGGAATCTTATATCGTAAAAGCTTTGGAGGAAGTCTTCTGCGATGTTTGAGCGAAGAAGAGATCCCAATCATGCTGAAAGAGATGCACGAAGGAGAATATAAAGGGAAAAAAAAATTATTTCTCCAGATACATGAGAAGTACTATTGGACAACCATGGAGGATGATGCAATTGCTTTCGTCCAGAGATGCAAGAAATGTCAAATCCAAGGAAACCTTATCCATGTGCCGGCAACTCCCCTGCATTCAATAAGTAGTTCGTGGCCCTTTCATAGTTGGGGACTCGACATCGTTGGAAATATCAATCCACCATCCTCAAAACATCACGTGTATATAATAACATCAACCTAATGCTTCACCAAATGGGTCGAAGCCATAGCTTTACGAGGGACGAACGGAACCACGATCGCGACATTCATTAAGGAGTACATTATGGGCCATTTTTGCATGCCAAAACATATCATCACCGACAATGGCACCCCTTTTGTGAACAAACAAGTGCGAGAGTTGCTCGAGGAATAGAGATTAAGAAATTCTTTTCCACAGTATACTACCCCCAAGGGAACAGGCAGGCAGAAAGCACCAACAAGATTCTGATCTGAATCCTCAGTCGGACAGTGCATGATAATCCTCGGGCATGGCATGAGCAACTTCCAATGGCACTATGGGAGTACCAAACATCACCAAAAAGTTCCACCGGGGTCTCTCCCTACTCTCTTGTTTACGGAGCAGATGCTATCCTCCTAGTGGAGGTTAAAATCCCGTCAGCCAGGATTGCCGAAGCAAGCAGAGTTCGATAAAGTGAAGCTGAACCGTTGAACGCCAGAGTCACAGAATTAGACTATGTAAATTCCAAAAGAGCCAAGGCAGAAGAACACGCACAAGCATACATAAATAGGGTCTCTAGAGCCTATAACAATCTCGTGAAACCTCGAGTCTTTCAAGTGGGAGATTTGGTACTAAAGACTTCCAAACACATCCAGCAAGATGCATCTGCACCAAAATTCTCCGCAAAGTGGGAGGGGCCTTATATAGTCACGAAAGCGTACAACAGTGGGTACTACAAGGTCATTAAAGAAGACGAAGGAAAACTAGAAGCGGTCATCAATGGAAAGTGGCTTAAGGAATATTACGCCTGACCACCGCCTCGCCCCCGTCATATCACAAACACGGAAAGACAGGAACCTTTTCGCTTCCTTCCACATCCCAAATATCAAGTCTTTTCTTTTTACTTTATTTGATTGAAGTAAATCAATATAATTTTCTTATTCTTTCAAAAAAAAAAGGCGAAAGCATGTTTAAAACCCAGAAAGAGGCCAAACATCTCACAACCACATAACTCAGAAAAGCCCATCCAAAAGATTGTAATCCCTAGAAATCATCATCTTTAACCGGCTTTGATACCTTTCTGTCCTAATCTTCAAGTTTTGTATCGAATCTTCCACCCTCTATGACTCCACGACCAGAACTTTCTTCTCTTTCAGGATAGCTTTCGTAGCAGGGACCACACTAGCAAGAATACCGGCTCTGTCGACTTTCACAATCTCAAGACGATGTCGCAACCAACTAATGTTGAAATTTAGAGATTCACAGGTAGACACCATGTTCTCCCACTTTTGAATAGTTGCTTCCACGACGACACGGATGGACATACTCTCCATTTCAACAACCATCTCCAGAGGCAATTCACTATGGAAACTAAAGCAAACGAACAATATTGCACCACGTTTCTAGTGGAAATATGGTCGTATACCCTCTATATATTTGTATAAAGGGTTACGAACTCTTTCCGCACTCGTAAACCCACTAACGTTTTTGGTAGTTAGAGGAAAGACACCTCATGTGGGTTCCGATCGACAAGACTGCATTGGGATACTCATGGAAAGAAATTCTAAGTCAGTGTTCTCCAGATCTGCGGTGGCTGGTAGGATCGAGCTCGAAGAAGAAGGGGTAACCAAATCATCTTCATCAATGACGGTAACATATGCTCCAACGGGATATCTCTACACAGAAGGAAAACTTTCATTATTTATTGGAAAATAAAGAAATGCTTGTTGATCAGTAAGAACATACCGGTATGGTCTTCTTAACCTAATAACCGACCCGGATGGGAGAATTGTCACAAGATTTAATCCTAGAACGTTTGGTTGGAGAACTTGGACGGCTCGAGGACGATTCACTTCTGATCGACATGATGAAAGTTAGACTTGATAAGAAAAAATCTTTGTTGAGAACTGGGAAGACAACGCAACTTTACCAGACATAAATACTATGGAAGCTCTAGAGGATGAAAGACGCATGCTGAATAGGCGGAACGTGATTGAATCACGGCCGAAAATCCGCTTTAAACGAAACGCCTCATCAACACCCTAATGAAATCTAGATGGGATAGATGGGCATGATACTTTAATGATCGAAAGGGGAAAGGATTTCTCATTAGAATCGAATAAGAAGCAATGGGGCCACAAAGACAAATGGCAAACGTGCTGATCCACCCACGCATGCCTTGCCTCACCAAACCATCTGCTATACTTTACCTTCCAAGACCGCGCCCGCTGTGCCTCGGTGATGTGTCAGCCATACCAAGCCTAAGAAAACTTTTGACTCACCAATCCACGATCCGCATCCCCATTACAACTCATGCATGGCTGCCAAGCACAAGAAGCAAAAATTCTCTTCGCCTCTTAAAAAAGGCTAGTCGGATTTTCCCGACCATCTTTGCAATGATTTATGTCTCGATCCCGCCTTTGTCATGTCACAATCATATGCTTACCTCGCAACAAGGCACCTATTCCAAGCTAAGCATGGGAATTAATGTTGATGGTGGTTTTTAGCTTAGGATTAAAATCGAAAAACCCTAAACCCTAGTCGACAGTGACGTCGCAAAGATTTAAGTAATAATATTTTACTAGGCTCATTTATTGAAACCTTTAATGTGTTAGTGAAAAATTACTGTGGAATATCTTTTCTTTTAATACTAATTAGGGTTACAACAAACCAAGCCCTAATTCCCACGTGTGCCAATGGAAACCATTCCATCCACACCTCTCGCGCTAAGGCATGTCGACCATGCTATCCGCACCTCTCGTGCAAAATGGCAAACCATGCCAGCCGCACCTACCGCGCCAAGGCATGCCGACCATGCTAGCCGCACTGTGCCAATAGCAAACCATGACATCCACACCTACCGCGCCAAGGCATACCGATCATGCTAGCCGCACCTCTGTGCCAATGGAAAACCATGCCGCCCCCACCTACCGCGCCAAGGCATGCCGACCATGCTAGACGCACCTTTGTGCCAATGGAAAACTATGCCATCCATACCTACCGCGCCAAGGCATGCCGACCATGCTAGCCGCCGCACTGCAAATGGAAAACCATGCCATCCATACATACCGTGCCAAGGCATACCAACCATGCTAGCCGCACCCTATGCCAATGGAAAACCATGCCAGCCACGCCTATCGCGCCATGCCAAATGCACCTTTCCATGGCACCATGCCAACCTAGCCGCGCCACCATGCTGGCATTCCTTATGTGGCTACCAAAACGAATGCGTGCGACAATCAACGGTCTCCCTTCAATCCAAGGAGCAAATCCCAGCCGTCCAAGGTTACCAAATAACTTTTAGCCTAAAACCCTAGCTTGGTCACGAACCTAACTTGGTCACGCCAAACCCTTGGCCCCACATGCCAAGCCAAACCGCACCTAGCCAAGCTAGCCAAGCCCATGGCCGCGCCCGTGCCCATGGAAAACCCTTGGCCCCACATGCCAAACCAAACCGCACCTAGCCAAGCTAGCCGCGCCATGCGCCCATGGCAAACCCTGGACCCACATGCAAGCCAAACCGCACCTATCCAAGTTAGCCGCGCCATGCACCCATGGAAAACCCTTGGCCCCACATGTTAAGCCAAACAACACTTAGCCAAACTAGTCGTGCCATGCGCCCATGGCGAACCCTTGGCCCCAACATGCCAAGCCAAACACCCCCTTCCTTGGCCCTAGCTACGCCAACATGTCGGCTTCCCTACGCGTCTACCAAAAATGAAGGCGTGCAATAATCAATGGTTGCCCTTCAATCCCAGGAGCGAATCCTATCCATCCAAGGTTACCAGACAACACATGGTAACCTTTGGCCCGAAAACCTAAGTTTGGCCACGCCATCATGCCATGCAAATCTAGCCGCGCCACCATGCTGGCCTTCCCTACACGACTACCCAAGTGAAGGCATGCAACCATCAACGGTTGCCCTTCAATCTCAGGAGCAAATCCTAGATATTTTAGGTTACCAGACAACACATGGTAACCTTTGGCCCGAAAACCTAAGTTTAGCCACGCCACCATGCCATGATAATGGCATGCCAACCTAGCCGCACCACCATGCTGGCCTTCCTAATGCAGCCACTAATGAACGAAGGCGTGCGACGATCAACGACTACCTTTCCTCTTAAGATGCAAAATCTCGAACGTTGAAGGTCACCAAGCTACCAAGTATTCCAAGCTCGACTTTCTAGGAAAAAACAATATGCTACATGTTTTCCACAAAAACATTCGAGACATCAACACATATCACAAACTGGGGGATCATCTTTGGGTATTGGTTTGGCGGTTTACAGCGTGTGGCGTACACTACGCCCATCATAAGGAAGTGTCATAAGGGTGAGGCGGTTAGTAAATACAGGGAGTTAATGGTGAAATTCTCTGGGATATCAATTCCATGCGTTAACGATTTTATGAAACATCAATTTCATACGTTAACGGTTTTATGGAACATCAATACCATGCATACGGTTACCACCTCCTCCCATTTACTTACCTATTTTTCCATTTCTTAATGAGACCAGGGTACGTTTCACTTCGAATTGTATAAATAAGTCTTACCTATTTCCACAGAAAAACAAGTTCATTCGGGAATATACAACACTCAGAAAATACTTGCTAGCTTACCACTTGTTAGCCTTCCCATTTTTCTGATACAAGTCGTAGTAACACAACTACTCTTCCAGAATCAACTATTCTGGTCTCATCACTTTCCTTGCTTCCCTCCCCAAAACCAACTCATTCTCCTCCACTTTGTGACCGTGGCAAGTCCGGAACGACCATTTCTTGGTTTAGGCTAGATTTGTATAAATTGATCTCCCGAATCTAAAGTACTCCCTTGCAGTACATTGTTTAGGGTTTAAATTTTTCTCACCCACACACCGAAATTACCGTAAATCTAGCAAAAACTGTTTTCACCCTCAAACAAAAGGATAACTGGGGTTTGGAATAGCCATTATTGTTAGTACACATATCTATTGCCAATGTTTTTCATCTTGCAATATTTTTAGATT
This sequence comes from Papaver bracteatum, assembly GCA_023529315.1. NCBI lineage: Eukaryota > Viridiplantae > Streptophyta > Magnoliopsida > Ranunculales > Papaveraceae > Papaver > Papaver bracteatum. The sequence continues at coordinate 55,331 of JAJJWX010002906.1, forward strand.
TATTTATTTAAATTTAAAGTTATTTGGAAGATGATTTTTGCAATATTAATATTTATGGTTTTATATATTGCAAATTATTACGGGATATGTTGTTTACGTCCTTGAACCTTGACTGTCCCATACTTGTTCAAAAGTTAACACTATATATTATATGTCGGTATGAAAGTATTGATAAAAGATAGTATGAACTTTTGACTACAAAAGTTAAGCCTATTATGTCATTATGAAAATATTGATGGAAGATAGGATGAATTTTTGTTTACAAAGATTAAGTATATTATATGTCATTGTGCAAATAGTGATGAAAAATAGAATGAATCTTTGATTATTCCGCAGTATTGGTCTTTCCATGATCCACAACTTTGTGTATGTACTGTGCGGCTCCATAAGTTCTCTTATGTGAGCATTTCCGATTAAATTAGTCATGGGTTCTCTTGTGGTCAATTTAATTGAGTTTTTGGATACAAATTCATGTTTCATGTGATTTGTTAATGTCCAAAGAAACCCTTCTTTTCTTGTAAAAGTAAGGTCGCTCTTGTTGTTATTTCGGGAATGACATTTTATGGGAGGAGAGTTCTTAATTGAACTTGTGCTTAATTGCCAAATATTTGCGGGGAGTGCGACTGTGGAATATTGTAGGAGTTTTCTTGTATCTTTATAAACTCCTTGACACTAAGTTTAGACTATGTGAAATCATCGAAACAAGTTGGTATGTTGTTCTCTTTTGGTCATGAAGTATCTCTATGAAAATTTCTTGAGGATCCCACTAGTTTTCGTACATTTTCCAATTTATATTTAAAAAAAAGGGTAAATTAATGTGTAGTTCACACTACAAATACATATGGTTTACGGATCATTATGTAAGGGGGGGGGTTTCATTGTGAGATGAAGTATTGACTAAGAGGGAGTGATACATATCATCATAGTATTGTTGTCAAAGTTGTGATGCAATTGGACTTTGATACTGTATAATAATACTAAGACACTGTATAAAAATGATTGAGAGCAATTGTTTTCTCATTGTTATAGCTACGGATCTACAACAACTATGATGCTAAGTTGAACACATTTAGAATCATTAGAGTACTTGGAAGTGACGAATTTTTTGAGTAATGTTGAAGAACCAAGGAGATCAAGATTTGGATGAGAAGCTACAAAGTTTATTTATTTTGGAATCCATATGTATTGACAGATTTTGTCACTAAAATTGACAAAGGGGAGATTGTTAGAGCAATCGATCGTCGAACTGCATAGCGTTGCTATTTTAAGTTTATTTGTCAATGTTAGTAAACAAAACTATAAGTCTTGATTTCTAGTCTAGTTATAGTGATGTCTCGGACTAAAATAGATCATATAGTTAAGCATTAGACTTCACGGCGTTCATTAATTGAAGGCGAAGAACTACTAAGGAGACCTTGTGGAACTTCATCAACAAAAAGTATGTAGAGACTAAAACTCATCTATCACTTGGAAAGTCTATTTCTACTCTATTTCCTATATTGAGACAAAAATCGTATTACTATATAATATTCGATTATGCGCATTTGAGATTCCGAGTTGAGATTAACTCGCTTACATGTTTCTCGAAATATGTGTTGGTATGCTTTCGCTTCAACCAAGTTCATCTTATATTCTTGATGAAAGTCAAAAGATGATCATGTAAAATTTTTCGAGTAACATCTTACATGGTTTGTGTGATACAATCATTTGGTGTAGACTTGGAATGTTTCGTTATGATTATTTCAATAACTTGAAAATTGCTTTGATGCTAATAGTATGTGAAAATGGATATTTTTAGAAAGTTTCAATGATTGAAATAGAGTTTGGAACACTTAACCATCATTTATTATGAACATAGTATGCATTCTTGCATGTATGTGATCCATGACCGGAACTATAGTATGCATACCCGTATGTGTACCTGTTAGTTGTGAAATTCCGAGTACCTAAGTACACATACCCGTACGCGTTATGGCTAAAGGTTTGCGTCGGAATTTTTTTTGTTGTGTTTGGAAGTATGCGTACCCGTTTGCATTCTTGGGTGCTTAAAGTTCTAAAATCGGTTTGTTGATGAACTAATACATTTATATAATAAGGAATGCATTCTTTGCAAACCGTGGCTATAATTTTCATGAATTGATTGGAGTGAATCAAACCAAATTTGCTTCAATTGTGTTCTTGTATACTTCTATGAGAATATAGAAATTGAACAACTCTTTAACTAGTTTCATTTGAGTCATTTGAACTAGCTGTGGTTAAAATGAATAAAGTTGATGAAAAGGCGAGGGTACCCCAAATATACCTCAAGCAATAACTTTTCCTTCCTATAAGTCTTTCCCCCGAAAGTGATTGTCTTATGGACTGAGTCGAGATAATACAACAAATCATTTCACACTTTGCATGATCATCTATGGATACGAGATCGAGACAATACAACTACAAAGTGTGTTTACTTGATACAAAGGTTCAGACTTAACCAAACTAAATATGATTCATGTATCAAGTAAATAGGAATTAACGTTTGTGCAATTTACTTAAATTATAATAAAACAATTATAATGCGGAAATATAAAGTAAATGACACAGCAAGATTTTGTTAATGAGGAAACCACAAAAGCAGAAAAACCCCGGTACCTAGTCTAGAATTGAATACTCTCAGGATTAAGCCGTTATACAAAATATGACAACTTCGTATAGTTGAGACCAAGCAACTAAACCTATAGTTCACCTAGTTCCGTCTGTATCCCCATGCCTCCAACCTGTAAACAAGTCACGTACTTGGACCAATTCCTTTGGTTCGTATTCCAAATAGTAAAGGAACAACAAATCTGTTTGGTATCAACTCTCTTCAACCAAGTGATATGAGTTGCGCAAAATTTTCCTTGTTTATCTTAACATAAACTCCTTTTCCAGGTTCCAAGATCTATCTTATGTTCAACCACCCCAAAGGTAATCGTTAAGATTAAGCCAACAACACTCTTCAACCAAGTGATATATGTTGATGCCGATCTTCCTCAATTAATCAATCCAATCTACCACTAGGATAAACCGATTATTAATTGGATCCTATTTTTCCAAACAAGTATTGTGCACACCAAAGATTATAAAAACACCAAGTAAGAAATATTTAATATCTTCTTTGTCTTCAAATCTTCTTAGATCTTCAATAAACACCTGCACGAAATCACTTGAATCTCTTGTGATCAATCACACACAGAACAAAGTCCGTTAACAATGGATTATCACAAGATCATCTTTAGATCTAACAACAGTCTAAAGATCCATGTCCGAAACCTTTGAACTAGTTTGAGTGAATCTTATATCAGAAGAGAAGATTCTCAAGCATAAACAAACTAGGTGCAATCAAAGTTTAACCACCGTTAGTCAATCAAATTAATACGAAAACTAAAGATAAACCGCAATATCTAGTTTCCCACCAACGGGTCATGCTAGAGCTTCTCAATCCCAAAGAAGAATTTAAATTGAGCGGCCGTAAGAGATTTCACCTAATTAGATTACTTTCCTCTCCGATAAAAGTGCTTCACCAATAACAAAGACAAAAGAGTAAGTCTAGGTTACGCAGGATTAGTTTGCTAGAAATGCAAACTCAAAGTATTTATAGAAAATGAAGTTTTGACACCAAGGAATTTCCAAAACCAAAAATATTCTCAAGATATTTTTCATTACTCCACCAAATTCGGTTTTCATAATTCCTGTAAATGCACTGTCCAAAAATAATGATCGAAATCTCCTTGGAAAATCTTTAATTATCAAATGCACAATATTAATTCCTATTTTCCATATATAATTTAAAACCCTTAATTAAAAAGATTCTTAACTTATTTAAATTCGATCTTGGGATTTACTTCCTTTTTAGCCGTTAAGGAATATCTTTGAACAAAATAGAATAAGCATTAATGCACAGTGTTCAAAGAGTGACGACATCTTACTTTTACAAGTCTTTACCATGCTTGCTCACTTGAAACCGATTTACCACACTTCTAAAAAAGTTTAGAATTGGTTCATCTGACTTTCAAGAACTACGTGATTGATCAAGTACCACTCAATCACAACTCATGGGTTTACGGTTCTACCAAAACAAGTTTCGGTTCTACCTCCATGTGAGTATTGTGCATAGTTACACTAGCTTACCAAAGATACGGCTGACTAGGTACTAGGATCGGTTCCCCACATATATTTGGTATCTAAATTGTATGCACTGCACATGTCCATAGGGTCGGTTCCCCCTTCCCAAAAACTTGTTGCACATGTTCATAGGATCAGTTACCCTTTCTTCCATAAACCTTGATGCACCTCATACAAGGATCGGTTCCCCTTGTGATGCACTGCACCTCTTACTAGGATCGGTTCCCCTCTTCCCAGTAATAATTTCAGACATACACAACCGATCATACCCCCTTTAGGACCGAATATCGCTACAACGCTATTCCCGTGATATTACCAACGTTTCTCGCGAGCGTCCACCGCCAATTCTTTAACAATGTTTCACGAGCGTCACAAAATATCCAAAAGAAACGACGATGGAAGAAATAAAAGAAGAATATGTTGATCATGCGATGGTCATAATTCTTGCGATAGAGAATATTCTAGAGATCGCGATGAGATCGCAGAATAGATCCGAAATAGGAGGAAAACTTAGCTGTCATCCATTATGTAAATCCCTATATAAAGGGCTCGATAGATCCATAAAAGGATGATGTATTTTTTGAGAGTTGAAAGAGTCTTGAGGGGAGAGAGAAAATTCAAGAGAATATTTGTAATCTTGATTCCTTCCAATTCTGTAAACATTTCTGAAATTTGAATAGTAAAGTGTCGTTTAAATCTTTGAAGTTTAATTAATTTCCTATAGATTTCTATAGAATCTTAACAAGGGTGTAGTGTGGGAATTCCTGCAACTACATTTTGGCGCCCAAACAGGGGAAAATCAAGCTAATAAATCTTTAAATTACAACTTGAAAATTTGAAGAAATTGTTAGGGTTGAAGAAATGGCTAGAAGAAGAAGAACTACATCAGAACCACCGACAATTTGTGAGGAGAAGTAAAAAGACTTGCAGGTGAGGGAACAAGTGAATTTGAAGAATCTTTAGGGATAAGATCGGGGAGAAATAAAATAAGAAATGAAGCGAAAGTTCAATTTAATGCCGAATCAACAAACACAAACACGAGATAGGAATGTGGATTATGATAGAGTGAGTGTGCATACTTGGAGGTTGGATTCGATGGAAGAAGCAGAAAATCGACAATTAAGAAATGAAGAAGAAGGAGAAAGAAATAAAGAAATGGTTGGAGGATTAATTCATGAAGGACGTGAAAATGAAAATGAAATAGTAAATGATTTGAGACAAAGAATACAGGAAGAAAGGAGATTAGAGGCAGAAGAGCGTGCGAATTTAACAAGACAAAATCATGAGCTAAGAATGGAGAATTTGAGGTTACAAAGAAGGAGGTCAATAAGTACTGTTAGATCAAATTCAAGATCATTCAGAGAAGAACCAAGGCAAAATTCCCCAATGAGAAATGTTAGAGAAGAAGTGCAAAATCTAAATGGAGAACAACGTCATAGAGAAGAAGAGATAATTGGTGATCGCTATAATCCTTGTGACAATAGAAATCAAGAGGGAAGAAACAACCAAATTGAAGAAGAAAATTCAGAAAAAGGTAGGAGGATATTACATGGGCGAGAGAATCAAACAAATCAAAGAATGAATGAAGAACAAATTGAGAGACATTACGCTGAACAAGCACGTCTAGCCCGCGAGAGGGAAAGATTAAGGGCAGAAGTAGAAGAACCAAAAAATAC
>JAJJWX010002909.1:0-204318 GCA_023529315.1 Papaver bracteatum
CAAAAATGATCAATATCCTCAAATGGTATAATACCATCCTTGTTCCGAAGTATGTCGTGGCGGCATGGGAGTCCCATAGATGTTTTCATTTGACAAACACACTCTTCCTCCAAGTTGGTGCCTAATATCTCAATCAATTCTACTTCTTTCATCAATTTGTCAATGCATAGATGGGAGACTCTATGACTTAATCCCCGTATCCATTTACCATTATAATCCTTGTGTCGGAACATAAGGTTATGCTCGAAATCCGCCTTAATTCTCACAACATCACTTTTGAAATATTCATCAATTGCATCAAATACCGTCACAAACGTGTCAACACATCCAAAAAGGTTCTTCTTCAACCGATGATGAGCCGACTCTACCGTACTTGTGGGTTGGTTGTCGAAGTGTTTGTGTCGATTTGTGAAACAAGACACAAACCTTTCTTTATTAGGATCCAACACATCTTTCAGCAAGTAAGTAATGACATCGGGGTAGTCGGTCCTCCAATGGTTAATAAGCATTTTAACATTTTCATCGTAAACATCCTCGGGGATTGATCATACCAAAGCTTCCCATTCGCCATGGAAAGAAGCCCACAAAATCTCATTATTTTCATATTTTTTCAAGAATTCCTTCTTTTTATTTACTCATGTCTCCTCCGGTAGTTTAGAAATATTCTCTAGTTCTTTCATCTTAAGTGGTTGAATTATCGGAATGCATTTTTTCCTCACATTGCACCATATATGAAACGTACAAAGAAAGTTGAATGCTTCCGGAAATACCTTTTTAATAGCATACATCAACGATGAATCTTGATCGGAAACGAACACTTTAGGAAGAGAACCCTCCGGGTAGATTAACTTCAATTGTTCTAACCCCCAAACATAACTCTCTTTATTTTCGTTTTTCAAGAAACAAAAACCCACGGTGAACGGTGACTTTGTCGACGTATGCCCCACAATGTTCAACAACGACATCTCATATTTGTTAGTCTTGTACTGCAATCCAATATAAGAACTTGTGGGAAGCATTGAGCCAATTGGACGCATTCCGGGTGGGCAAGAAAAAGGTGTGTGAATTGACCAAAGTCATCCAACTTCTTTTGGCAAGCGTAGTTATGCTTCACCGCTAACCACATCACTTGTTGCATCACTATCCTACCTTGCAAATTGAGTCTTCTAATCTTATTTCTTGCATTGTAGATAGTTTGCATAGTCGACTTGTTATTCTTGTCGTAAGCCTTCAATTTACTAAGAATCCTAGATGGTGGTAAATGTGCTCGTGTCATTTTATCCACTTCTAGAGTCTCGTTGGGTTTGAGTCGCGCTACTTTTGCATGTCCTTCAAGGTTATGTGGACGTGGGTGGTTATGACGACAATCCATTTCTTTATTCATAACCAAATATTGATCATCTGTTTTCTTGTTCTTGAGGTTGAAAACGAGATTGAAAGGGCACTTTGTTTTCTTCGTCTTTTTCCTATTCTTTCTCCCGGTCTTCCCAACATATACAAAACCCTTTCTAACCTTGCCTTCTCCGCTTCCACATCGCTCACAAATCAATTCAAACCGATCCCATCGGCTTTGTTGTCCTTTAACTAGTACGCAATTTATCTTCAGCGCGTGTCCTTCAGCCCAAGCCAGTGCTTCGGGTTTAGTTTTCCATGTCTACATTCATTCAAACACTTATAATCAGGAAGAAAAACTTCGGAATATTCCGACAACCGCGATCTACAAAGAATTATAAACAACAAGTTTTTACATACCAAATCATTTTGGAAGAGATCCTTAGTATCTTCGTGAATCATGTCTACTGGTTCAGGTTGATTTTCCATCGGTACAGGTCCGGCAAGCGCGATCTACAAAGAATATCATAAGGATAATACAACAAAAGAAAATTAATAGGTAGATTCGGCTTATAGTATAATCATATAATATGCCGAACCTTGTACATAAAGAGGTTTCAGCTTATACGATATCCTAAATATGTGCCGAACCTTTAACACATTATGTTCGGCTCATATTATTTTTATTATATAAGCCGAATACTTAAAAATTATATACCGGAACTCTCATAAATAGGTTCGGCTTATAGTTACAAGCCGAACTAGTGTCTACAAAATCAGTTGGAAATGGAAAATATATGTTTGGCTTGTCTGTAAACATGAGAAGTAAGCCGAACTTCTCATTAATGTGTTGGTTCGGCTCATAGATGTAAGCCGAACCTTTATTCTAGTTCGTCTTATAGTATAATCATATATTGTACCGAACCTTGTACATAAAGAGGTTTCGGCTTATACCATATACTAAATATGTGCCGAACTTTTAACACATTATGTTCGGCTCATACGATGTTAATTATATAAGCCGAACCATTAAAAATTGTATTCCGGAACTCTCAGAAATAGATTCGGCTATTTCTGTAACTTGAGTTACAAGCCGAACTGTTTTTTAATGTGTTGGTTCGGCTCATAGATGTAAGCCGAACCTAAACCTGGTTCATCGAACCTCAACGAAAAAATACAAACTTTTGATAATTTGAAGCAATAAAAGTGAGATTAAGCATATGATAGAAGTGTACCTGTGTAGTAGAAGCATTGGGTTACTCATCAATGTCTTCATCATCTGGATTTGGCTCATTAAAACCATCATATTGAGTTTGTGTTTGAGTATGACCTTGAGCTTGAGTTTGAGTAAAATCATTCTCATAATCTAAGAAATCAGCCATTTGAGAATCATTGTTGTAGTTGATGTGTATTTTCCTAGGTTTTTTAGATGAATAACCACCCTCCTCATCCTCCATTGAATCAAGAATTCAAGTTTCTCACTTTCTACTTCCCCTTACCTCCTTCTCAATAAAAACATTTTTTCCCCCAAATTATGATTAACAAACATAAGTTTCTCACTTTATCACTAAACAAAAAAAGTTTTCTTAATCTCTAAACAAAAAAATTAATCACTAATCCTAATTACCAACACTAACATATCAAGGGAAAATTTGCCATAAAAAAAAATATGGTTAAGGGGCCATCTAACTTTGTTATTTCACATCCCTTTTTGGATTTATTGAGTATGCCCAATAAAAATCCTGTATGCCTAAAAACAGCGTTCATTATTTTTGAACAAAACATTATTTCATGTTTGGATCGTTTTCCTGTCAAATGCAAAGGGAGGAGGTGTGGACAATTTCAGTTGAATCATCTCTCCTGGTACTTAACCAATATGTTTACTGTATTGTCTTGGGTATTGTACCCGATCGTATATGGACATATTTTCTACCCAAAATCTCTTCAACTTGCATAAATCGGTTGATCACAAGAAATTAATTTCACAGTAAGCAACTTGCAAGATTGAATAAAAACCTAGTAATTCTTCAATTTTGCCTTTTTCCACATTTCTTCGTACAGTAAATAATAACATCATCTGCTTAAATAATCTTTACTTAAATGACACATCACATTGGGTCTTTTGCGCTTGAAAAGTTCAACAGCTGAGCTGCTGCAACTATTATCACTGTCTACACATAATTTGGAAAGCTTATTACACCTGTAAAGATTATACAGATCACAGAGGTAGGAGCGGAGGCCAAGGTTCTTATAAGTTACGGTTAATGAATGTTATATAATGACCGAGATTAGTTAAGGGACTGTCATTGGCTTAACCAAGAATTTTACTGTCATTGGCTCGTGTATTGACTGAAAGGAAGAGAATCCAACCTAATTGACATGCATTCGGTCCAAGCCTAGTAGGGTGCTGTTACTATACCTGATTCATTAATTAGGGTTCTCGAGAGGGAGACCAACAGAGAAGAATGGCGCTGAGAGAAATCATGAAAAAGATTTCTCCAAGAATTTGTTTAATGGAAGGAATAAGGATTCCTCGTTGTTTTAACAGTACCTTAGAAGATAGAAGAGATCTTAATAACAAATCCGTCAACGTTTGTGATTTGGAAGAGCTACTAAAAGATGGGTGGAAAGTTAGGAAAAGAACGTGTTGGTGTGAGACCGAAATTGACAAAAGGTGGGATAGGTGGGTGTATTCGAGCCATGAGTTGTGGAAGGAAAAGAATGAGGACGAACAAAGGAGAGACTTAAATATGCGACGGAAATACTTGAAAGATTTACTAAATCGTGAAGGAATTGAAACTAGTCATCATAGATTACTACTCTCAATGATAGAAGCTGGAGAATACCCAGGAACTCTCGAACTCAAAATTGGTTCACTTGATAGAGGATTAGTAAGTATTAACAGATTAGTAATATATGAAGATCGTGGTTTTTACACACATCATATATTACCAAGATAAACTGTTATGACCAATGGCTCTTCCAAGCACAATCAATAGAGAATTGAAATAGAAATGAAATCAAAAGTAAAACAGGCACACACACACAACACAAGGATTTATAGTGGTTCGATCAAGATGATCTACATCCACTTTGGAAGACAACGATAACGTTGCACTATGATTTGAACAAGGTTACAAGAGTATAAACTCCTCTTGAGAACAAGACTTTCTCTGCCTCTCTCTATTAGCATACACTACTACTTCTCTTGATTTGTTTCTCACTGATTTTTGTGATGCTAATACAATGGAAACTAGAAGGCCTTATATAGGTGGTATGAGGTAGTGTATATGTTGACATAGATCATACAAGCAACATAATGGGAGCTCCATTACTTAGTGGTTGTCATCATGGGAGCTCCACTTCTTCTCTTAGTGGTAGTTCTACTTCTTCTCTTAGTGGTAGTTCCACTTCTTTTCTTAGTGGTAGTCATGATCATTCAAGACACATACTACAAATCTCCACCTTGACTTGAATACCATCACCACTTATCATCATCGTCTTCTCTCATCCCCTCAAGGGATCTCAACACCTGTTGACACCAACCAAGTCCAAGCAGTGCTTGAACTTGATACTTGGAACTAGCTTCGTCAACATGTCCGCAGGTTTATTCGCTGTAGGAACCTTTAGCATCGCTATCCTACCTTCCTCAACTGCATCCTTGATAAAATGATACCTGAAATCGATGTGCTTCGTTCTCTCATGATACATCTGGTTCTTGGTCAAGTGAATGGCACTTTGACTGTCACAAAACAAAGTTGCATTCTCTTGCTTGAAACCCAAATCACCAACCAAACCCATAAACCATATACCTTCCTTCACTGCTTCCGCGGATGCCATGTACTCTGCCTCAGTTGTAGACAGTGCAACTGTGCTTTGCAAAACCGACCTCCTACTGATAGTACTACCACACAATGTAAAAGTATAACCTGTCAATGACATTCTTCTATCAAGATCGCCTGCATAATCAGAATCAACATAACCCACAACATTCGTCGAGTCACCATAGTGTTTATCAAACACTAAACCAATATTTACACTTCCCCTTAGATACTTCAAAATCCACTTTACGGCTTGCCAATGAGCCTTCCCGGGACTTCCCATGTATCTACTTACCACACTCACAACTTGTGCGATATCCTTCCTTGTACAAACCATAGCATACATGATGCTACCAACTGCGCTTGCATATGGAACTCGAGACATATACTCTGCCTCATCTGAAATTTGAGGTGATTTCTTTCTAGAAAGTTTAAAATAAGATGCCAAAGGAGTACTTACTGGTTTTGCATCTTTCATACCAAACCGCTCCAACACCTTCTCGATGTAAGCCTTTTGGGACAAATGCAACTTTCCTTCAGCTCGGTTTTTATGAATCTCCATGCCCAAAATCTTCTTTGCTGCGACCAAATCCTTCATCTAAAACTCACTATTCAACCGCTCCTTCAGCTTTTGTATCTCTGACATGTCTTTGCAAGAAATCAACATATCATCAACATATAAGAGTAAATACACAAATGAACCATCTTGGAGTTTCCTGTGATATACACAACTATCATACTTACTCCTGTCATAGCCATTAGCCACCATAAACGTATCAAAACGTTTATACCACTGCCTTGGAGATTTCTTCAAACCATACAAATATTTCTTCAACAAACATACATGGTCTTCTTTGCCAGGAACTTCAAACCCCTTTGGTTGTTGCATATAAATACGCTATTCCAAATCACCACGAAGGAAAGCTGTCTTAACATCTAGTTGTTCAAATTCTAGATCTTTCAAAGCAACTATAGCAAGCAATGTTCTAATAGAACTATGTTTAACAACAGGAGAGAATACCTCATTGTAGTCAATGCCTTCTATTTGTGTAAACCCCTTAGCCACAAGCCTTGACTTGTACCTTGTTCCTTCACCATCTGAAGTACCTTGTTTCTTCTTAAAGACCCATTTGCTTCCAACAATCTTCTGCCCTTTTGGTCTTGCAACTATCTCCCAAGTGCCATTCTTGTCAAGAGATTCAATTTCTTCAATTGCAGATGCTCCCCATTCTGCCGATTCTTCACCATCTATTGCTTCTTCATAGTTTGTTGGATCATCCCTATCTATGCTCTCACCTACTGCAAATGCATATTCAACCAAATCAGCATGGCCGTATCTTTGAGGTGGTCTAACTTGCCTCCTATCTCTGTCTCTTAGAAGATTTTACTGATGACCTTGTGCTTCTTCTTCATGGTTAGGTTCTTGCACAATATCTTGATCATCATCATCATCATCATCATCAGAAACAACAGTCTCATTGCTTCCTTGAACTTGCACCTCAAGTTCCACCTTGTCACCAAGCTCCACCTTATCACTAACACCCTCTTCAGCTTTTCCATCTAGTTCTTCATTCTTTGGATTCAACATCGATTGCTCATCAAATTTCACATCTCTGCTGATAAGAAACTTGTTTGATCTTTCTACAGGACACCATAACATGTATCCTTTCACACCCTTTGCATACCCAAGGAATATACACTTTTTTTCTCTAGGATCTAGCTTCCCCTCATTCACATGAGCATAGGCTGGACATCCAAAAATATTCAAGTCTTCATAGTTAGCATGCGAACCTGTCCAAACTTCATTTGGAGTCTTGCACTCAATGGCAGTCGATGGATATATGTTCACTAAATAAGCTGATGTATTTGCTGCTTCTTCCCAAAACTGCTTTGGTAACCCGGCATTGGAGAGTATGCACCGTGCCTTCTCCATTATGGTTCTGTTCATCCTTTCTGCAACACCATTTTGCTGTGGTGTTTTTCTGACTATGCGGTATCTCATAATCCCTTGCTCCTTGCAGAACTCATTGAACTCACCCCCACAAAATTCCAAACCATTGTCTGTCCTCAAGCACTTGATTTGTCTTCCGGTTTGCTTCTCAACCATAGTCTTCTATTGCTTGAACTTGACAAAAGTTTCATCTTTGTGTTTAAGTATGAATACCCATACTTTCCTCGAGAAATCATCAATGAACGTCAACATATATCTACCACCACTATGTGAATCAACCCGAGAAGGACCCCAAAGATCAGAATGAATATAATCCAGAATACCTTTGGTGTTATGAATAGCTGTACTAAACTTGACTCTACACTGCTTTCCAAAGACACAATGTTCACAGAAATCAAGCTTGCCTGTTTTATGACCACAAAGCAATCCATGCTTTCTCAAAACAGCCAACCCCCTCTCGCTCATATTCCCTAGCCGCATATTCCACAACTTGGTAGTATCATCATCAGAACTTGAAGAACATACAGCTGCATCACCTGTCACAGTAGTACCTTGCAGCGTATAAAGACCATTAATTCTCTCTCCCTTCATAATTGTAAGACTTCCTCTTGAGAAACGAATAACTCCACCTTCACCTTGATACTTGCAGCCATTTGAATCAAGCATACCCAAAGAAATAAGATTTCTTCTCAGGTCCGGAATATTCCTAACCTTAGTTAAAGTCCTCACCATACCGTCATACATCTTAATTTGAATTGTACCTACACCCACCACTTTACAAGTGACATTGTTTCCCATAATAACTTTACCACCTTCTCTATCTTGATAAGTAGTAAACCACTCTTTATGAGGACACATGTGAAAAGTACACCCCGAATCAAGAATCCACCCATTCTCCGAGCATTCGGTATGAACCGTGAGAACCGTTCCATCATCACTTTCTTCTTCAACATTTGCGGCGGTGCCTTGGTTAGTATTCTTCTCGACATTCTTCAATTTTGGACAATCCTTCTTGAAATGCCCCTTTTCCTTACAATGAAAGCAATAGAATTTACCAGATTTTGATTTAGACCTTGACTTTGATCTACTCCTATCAAATCCGCCCTTTTGGTTTCCTCTCCCTCTAGCAAACAACCCATCTCCCGAATTATCTTTACCATTGATACCCGTCTTCTTTAACTCCTTAGAGTTCAAAGCCGCTTTAACATCTTCTATGGAAATTGTAGTTTTTCCATACGTTACGGTATCAACAAAATTTTCATAAGATGGTGGTAAGGAACAAAGCAAACCCAAAGCTTGGTCTTCATCTTCAATTTTGACCTCAATATTTGCCAAATCCAAGAGAATTTTATTATAATCATCAATATGATCTATAATAGACATTCCTTCATGCATTCTAAGAGTATGTAATTTCTTCTTAAGATATAAACGATTAGTTACGGATTTAGTCATATACCTCTTCTCCAACTTGTTCCATAGCCCGTCCGGTGTCGTTTCCGTCGCAAATTCTCTCAAGACCTCGTTGCTCAAACACAATAAAATTAATCCATGTGCTTTCTCCATGAGTTCTTCCTTTGCTTCTTCCGACAATGTTGTTGCTAGAGCCGTTTTCCCCTTCAAAGTTTTCACCAAATCTTGTTGCACCAAAACAACCCTCATCTTTAGCCTCCATAAATTGAAATCATTCCTTCCATCAAATTTCTGAATCTCATACTTTGCCTCCATCGTAGATCGCTTCCACCCGAAGCTCTGATACCAATTTGTTATGACCAATGGCTCTTCCAAGCACAATCAATAGAGAATTGAAATAGAAATGAAATCCAAAGTAAAACATGCACACACACACAACACAAGGATTTATAGTGGTTCGATCAAGATGATCTACATCCACTTTGGAAGACAACGATAACGTTGCACTATGATTTGAACAAGGTTACAAGAGTATAAACTCCTCTTGAGAACAAGACTTTCTCTGCCTCTCTCTATTAGCATACACTACTACTTCTCTTGATTTGTATATGTTGACATAGAGCGCACAAGCAACATAATGGGAGCTCCACTACTTAGTGTTTGTCATCATGGGAGCTCCACTTCTTCTCTTAGTGGTAGTTCCACTTCTTTTCTTAGTGGTAGTCATGATCATTCAAGACACATACTACACAAACTGTGAATAGTTTGCTATGTTTTGTCACCCACAGGTTTGATACTTTTTTCATATATAACCCTATCACAGGAGAAAGATCACCTTGGATCGATATTAATAAGAATTCGATGAAATATAGCCACATCGCGTTTGGATATAATCCACAGAGTAATGAACATAAAGTCATCTGCATAAATGGTAATAATTCTTTTTCGGATCAAGTTGTTGAAATCTTTACGGTTGGAAAAAATACATGGAGAAGAATCGATGCGATTCCACCCATCCCTATGAGTTTTTTTCTTGATTTTTGGGCAAGTTATGAAAAAACTTTTTATGTAGATGGTTGTTTATATTGGCGGTTCCGGCGGGAACATGAAAACGGTGAGCTAGAGTTGATAATGAGATTTGATATTGTAAATGAAAAGTTCAGAGTGATTCCAATTCCTGATTTCGTCATTGATCCATTGCAATATAGAAAGGCACAAACTGTTGAGCTAACAGAAATTGATGGACGAGTAGCTGTATTAGATTCTTTACGTTCTCTATGGAAAATTCATGAAGATGCAGATTGTAAAATTACGTGGGAACAAGAAATTATCGATATTATGCCTGGCTACTGGAATGGAAAACCAGATCTTTCAATTGAAGCTCTTACTGGGACAAATCTAATCTTCCTACGATGCGAATGGCATGACAGCATTTATTATTACAATCGAGATACCAAGGAGGCCATAAGGTTTCCAATCTTTCCCGATTGTAACCAAAATGATTGGGGTAGGATAATACAAGTGTAGTCAAGAGGAGGATTGGCTACGTAGGCTAGTTGCTCACCCTATCTTGTGATTGGGATATGTCCATTGCATTTTATTTTTCTTCCTATCCGGTTTTATAAATATCGTTTCGTGCACATTTTTGTTTCAAGACTAGTTTAAAAGTAACTACTTTTTGAACATTGAAATCTTACCAATTGGATAATTTTTTTTTTTTTGAATAGACATTTTTCAGGTGAAGGGTTGGCTACAAACTAATTGTTGATTGCCGATGTGGCATTAGTTTTTCCCTAAGAGCTGTGTGAACAATTTCGGTTGAATCGTCTCTGCTGCTACATAACCAAGCAGTTTTTCACTAAAAACTAATTGTTGATTGAAATCTTAGTTATTGACTGAATGGCCCACCATATATATATGGACATATATATTTTCTGCACAAAAGGCGTCGAAGTCCTTGCAACTTGCATAATTATGATTAGTAACAACAGACCCAAATGAAATACAACCAGTTTTAATAGATTTGTTTTTGTTGTATTTAGAATTTATTCAAGAATCCAGACGTAAAACTCAAGATATATACTACTTGTTGACAAGGATTTTTAACTGAAGGACAAAACAGAAAAAACAACAATTGATTGAAGAAGATATGATGCTGTGGTCAAAATCACTTGCTCTTCCAAAAACTTTTATTCATATCAAGCCAAATGGCGAGAGAGGAAGCAAAATCGAAGCAGAAATAAAATGTAAGATATCTATAGCAACAAACAACTACAAATATGATGCGGCACTCTCGAGCTTTGCATCAGCATTGCTTGCCCTTAAGCACCGATTTCAAATGCTTTGGTCAAAATGTAAATCTCATCAATGTCGTTGATAAATCAAGAATTAGTTAGTCTAGACATGTGTGAAGCCAGTTTGTTGAGTCCAGCTTCCAAGGCCACAATTGAGCAATTTCTTAATTTTGACAAGTTCCACGTTTAAATCTTCTTGCAGTTTTAGTTAAGAACTTAAGCCGTACGCTACATTGCTGAATGAGGATGCATTCGTTTTCCTTTCCACCCACAAAGATATCTTCGTGTCTTTTGTTGTTTCTTCTCTACTTGAATGATTTCCAAGGGATGCTCAGACGTCGGAGGATTCCTAGAGTTCTGATGAACTGGGCCAACAGCAGCAGCGGTGGTAGTAGTACTGTTGAAGAATGTATGATCACCAGTGCTACTACTGAAGTCAACAGTACGTTTCTCGAGCCAAGAGAAGATGTCAGAAAACACAGTCTCAATGTTGTGGTCAGGCTCTCCAGATGTGAGAGCATGCCACATTCCTGGGTATAACTTAAATGTCTTGTCTTTACTACCTGCTAGCACGTACAACGCTCTACTCACTTCTGGATCTGTTACTGTGTCTGCTTCTCCGTGCAACACAAAGAATGGTAATGTTACCTCACTCAAGGTATCTTCGAGGCTCATGCTGGTCCTGAGCATCTCTAGAGCTGTTTTAATCCTTGGTTTGTCTTGATATATCAATTTGTTGTTTCTTACCTCTTCGCGTTTAATTGGGTCTTTGAAGGCAGAATCAATAACATCTTTCGTGGGGACAATTTTCCATTTTGGTATAACCTCTTCTATTCTTGTCAACATGTTAACCACCATTGGATGTGGTTTCAGCTTCTCCGATATCTTGCACATGGGTGCAACAAGAACAGCACCGTTCCAGTAAGTTGGGTCTTTTTTGTGGACGAGTAGTGCAACTGCTCCTCCCATCGATTCTCCATATAAAAACCTTGCTTTGACCTTGTACTCTTCCTCATCACACACTGATTTGAAGAAGTTGCTGCAATCTGTTACGATGTTGCTGAAATTTTTAATATAACATCGGGTTCCTCTTGACCGTCCATGTCCTTCATAATCAATACCCATCACTCCGTATCCTGCACATGCTAGCCTTGTCCCACAATCCTTCATGGAAGCACTGCATTCCATGCCATAACCATGGCAGAGAAAAACAAGGGCCTTTGGAGAAGAAGAAGGCAACCACCTACAAGTGAATAGCTCAACTCCTCTTGAATTCCTTATGTACTCCTCTCGGTACTCTATTGCCATCTTTGTATTAACTCATAAACTAGTAGTAGAAATCGGTGTGAATCTCTTCTACAATGGCCTTATATAGGCTTCAAAATACTAGAAAAAGGAAATCAATAAAACTAAGAAATAAATCAAAAAAGGAAGCATAGCCTAAATTAAGAAACAAGCTAGAAAATTCTAGAAAACCCTGTATAAAGAAGCATGCTAGAATTAGGAAAGGCACCAATTTTCAACAAGATCATCTCTAGTTCCTAAATACTTAATATTAGGAAAATTGTTTTCCCCTTCTTGTACTGCTTTTGAAGTAAGTATCTTACCAGACTTTTTTTGTACTTGCCAATCGATAAGAAATCCATCCTTAAGCAACGTGAAATCTCAACCGAAAATAATTGAAGTACTAAAGCTCAAAATAATACCTTTGGCTTGTTTTCTTCCGCAAGAGGTGGGATACTGATATTTAAAGGTAGTCCAAGGAGTTCTTAATTTAGAATGGGCTTCTGTTTTAGGGTATCCGCTAGCTGTTGAATGTTATTTCATGACCAAGTTTAGTTAAGGGATTGTTTAATTTGGAATGACAAACTGAGCCAATGCGAGAGGCCTAGGATGTGTGAACGAGTGCAGTTAAACAGGTTATTCTTGTACGTGTCTTTCTGACTGTTAAGACGGGAACAACGAATTCGAGCATGAAACTCTTGTATCTTTCTTTTGTTGGAAAACAATTACTAAAAAATGATTTTTAAGGTTTTAATAAAATTATAATTTATTGTTTTCTTTTGTAAATGAAAAACTTATTAGTCCCACATTGTGGAATTTCCACTTTTTAGTTGTTTTAAGAGACTATATAAGCTTTTTAGTCCCACATCGGGGATTTCCTCTTCTTAAGTTGTTTTGTTCCATTATATAAACAAATTCACTATTTTTGTAAAATCAATGGGAAAGGGGTTGCTCTATATTTTGGAGGGACCCACAAGGGAAGATATTTTATATGTTTTCTCAAGCGTTCGCGATTTTCCTTTATGATTTTTCGGAGTTGCCAAGCACAAGATTGAGCATCTACTACATATGCTAGTAGTTGGTGTATTAGGGTGTTTTATCCTGGAGATATCCGTCATGTGAGGGCTATAGCATCACTCTTGAGTGTAGCCGGGCGCTAATGTCTTAAGGGAAACGTGTTGAACACGTGACTCACTCTGTTTTACAAAGTTTTGCCTTGTTGATGTTGTGGAGATAAGAGAAGCTCGCTCGTTTCGTCAAATCCATCACTTCCATTAAAAGGAGCTAAGTATCAATAACTTTTTCTTATTGATTTTTTCTTTGTTTTGATTATTGCACCCAACAATCTTAAGACATTAGTATTTGTAATAATCATGGATGTTAATTATGGAGTGAAAAATAAAACGAATTTTTGGTCAGCTGTAGAGTTTCGAATTTATCTCTCACCCTAGAAGGAATTTCGATGAACCCTTTTGACACAACGTAGTGGACATCATGATAGTTACCATCGTAAAATTTCATAATTTTTGGAGTTGTAAAAGTATTTATTGGATATTTTACAAAACATAGAAACGTTCCTGAAAAATTCTGACGAGCAGAAATTTGTTGTTAACTAAAGTAGTTTTGATGGGGTAACCATGAGTTTTTTGATATGGTGGTTCAAACGAAGTTTGTAAATCTAGAAATTATCTTCAAAACTCATATTTTATCTTCCGTTTTGGAACTAAGGTTTGTGAGATGTGGTGTATTAGGTGATTGGGAAATTACCGTGACCGTGGTCAAAGTATAAACGAAGATTGTGACATGAAATTGAAAAGGAACATGGCTACCAGGCGCATGTGGATGAACACAAGTCTTCCAAAGCTGACAAAGGCGAGAACATCAAACACAACTCTAAGCGTAATCTTCATAAGAAAGGTATGTTTCGTAAAACTGAATCTGGCATTATTTTAATTAAGGGTGATTGTTATGTTTGTAAAATTCCTGGCCATATGGTAGTAAAGTGTAGACAACATAAAACCTTAATAAGTAGAAAGTTAATGCTAATTTAGTTGAAACAATTTAGAACAAGTTCATTGACATGATGTCGGAAGTTATTTTAATAACCATATGTGAGGGACTGGTGGGTGGACTCTAGGAGCCACTAAGTATGTTTGTTGAAACAGAGACCTATTCACCTCTTATCAGAGGATAAGGGATGTCGAGAAACTCAATATGAGTAACTCATCTGCGACAGAGGTTGCATAAAATGGAAAGGTCGAGCATTAGCTCATATCTGTAATATTCCCACACTGTATGAAGT
Organism: Papaver bracteatum; assembly: GCA_023529315.1. Taxonomy (NCBI): domain Eukaryota; kingdom Viridiplantae; phylum Streptophyta; class Magnoliopsida; order Ranunculales; family Papaveraceae; genus Papaver; species Papaver bracteatum. The sequence continues at coordinate 14,395 of JAJJWX010002909.1, forward strand.
TTTCATGTTCAGAGCATATGCAAGAATATTGTATCTTGTTCTCTTGAAGATAGTAAAAGATTGAAGATCTTATAATTAAATGTGAAAAACTTGTTATAACTAAGAGATGTGATTTTTAGGCAACATTTATAGGACTTAGGGTATATATAAGCTTAAAGGAAAATCTGATGAAGTAAACATAGTTGATTCTTGTTCTTTCTTTAGTGTGTCTTTGAATGTTTTTCATGGTAGACTTGGAACCGTAAAATTATAAGTTAATGCATAAACTGGATAGCATAGACTACGTACCCAAATTTAGTTTGGACTTTGAACACAAAAGTGAATTCTATGTAGAATCAAAATATGCTATAAAACCTTTTAGCAAAAATGTTCAGAGTAATTCTAAGCCCTTAGAATTAATTCAGTTAGGCCTAGTTGAAATGAGTTCAACCAAAACTAAGGTGGTAAAAGGTGGTTTGTAACTTTCATAGATGATTGTACAAGGTACTCTCTTATATACTTGATTAGGGGTAAGGATGATTCCTTAAAAGCGTTAAGAGTATAAACTTGAAATTGAAAGCGAAGTATATGTTACCACTAAATTGGTTAGGTCTAAACATGATGGAAAGTATGAAATTCATATAGGAGAACTTTACTAGTTAAATGGCATTATTCATGAGATCTCATCTCCTTATTCACCATAGTCTAATGGTATAGTTGAACGTAAAAGTAGAATTATTAAGGAGATGATTTATGCCATGTTGTTTGAAGGATAACCCTAAACTTGTGGGGGGAGGTCGTTCTCTAATTTTGTTATATTCTGAATAGAGTAACCTTTAAAGGATCAGATAAAAATCCATATGATTATGGAAAGATAGACAACCTTTTTATGCATACGTCAAAGTGTGGGGGTGTTTAGATAAGGTTTCTTGAGTACCCTACTGCATATAGATTTTTGGTTCTGTGTTCTGATTTTTTCAGACTTTGGTGTGATTTTTTCAGACATTGGTGTGACGATTATTAAGGAGTCTAGGGATGTTCTTTGAACATGTTTATTTTGAAACCTGTCTCTTCTTAGGGATATGTTGTTGATACCCTAGATATTTTTCAAATAGTCAGAACTTATCTTAAAGGAAGATGAAGTTAAGGTTGAGCCTAACATGCCTAGATTAAGCTGAGCTCCAGACACTACAAGAAAAATGGCTTTTGACAACAGACAATCGACAATGTTTCGCGAGACGTTGTAGAAAAGAGAGTTTTCAACAACACTTTATTTTAATAAACATTGTTGAATGATATGTGTTGTCCATTTATCTATCAGAGGTTATTTCCTAATAGCCATACACGTGAGAAAGGCACTAACTTAAAATCACGGCCCTTAGATCTAGTTTACTTTGTTTTATATATTCTAACTCACATTAACCTTCTAACCTATCTTATTCTCTCCGCCTCTCACTCTCTTCTTCATATTTTCCCTTTTTAACTTCAATTGAGTCCCTGATTTGGTTTTGGTTACAAACCCATATCTTCCTGTAGATCTTCATTTCAACACATACACTCTTCCATCTCTATACTAACTCTAAGAAAAACCATATATAAATTGATTTTCCATTTGGATATTGGAATTAGGGTTTTCGAATTGATTTTAGTTCGATGTAATTGAATCTATTTTTCACTGAGAAGAAGCTTTTGGTACTTATTATTCGTTCTCGTTTTTGTATTTCTGGTGATATTGAGGTAAAAACCAAAATCTGAGTTTCGATAGATCGGGTTTGATTTTCATCTGAAACTCGGATTTCAATTTCAATTAAAACCTTGATTTTCTTTAAGCTTCAGTTTCGGTTGTAAACACTAACTTTTTTTTTTTTTTAATTTCAATCTCAGCCACCTTCAATTTCAGATAGGATTTCTGTTTCAGATAGTTGGTTGTTTGTTTTTTAATTTCAATCAACTCTCAATTTAAATTCCAATCTTCTCTCAATTCTATCGCCATTTTTTTGATTTTGAATCGGTGTGTTCCTTAGTTTAATAATTGTTTGTTTGTGATTTTTTTGCAGGTTAGATTTACGGATTTTTAGCCTATGGTAGCTAAAAAGGACAAGAAGAAGAATAAGTCTAGAGGTACATCTCATAAGAGGATGCAATACAACATAAGTTTCCTTACTTCTGGTAACATTTCTTCCCATATCTTAATTATTCAATCATTTTTGTTTGTTAAAATGGCTGATCATAAATCGCTAATTTTTGGATTTCCTCTGCAACTTATTTTCCAACAACCTTTGGATCCATTAAAGGTTACGCATCTTGGTGTAACATTATTTATTTTTTTCTTGAAAATTTTCCATTCCACTATCATGACCAATACACTTCAAAGAAGATTTCGTAGTTATCTTGTTCTCATGAAGTTCCCCACCTCTGAAATAGGTCTGTCTGCCTTCTATTGTGGAGGAATTTCTGAAGCAGGCGGCTGCTTCTCTGTTCACGACATCCAAAAACTTTCTTTTTAAGAACTTGCTCGTGCCAGATCTCTCCAAGGCTTTTGATGGAGTGGAAAGACTGACATGTTTTTTCCATTTGACCCATGTCTGTTGAAAAACAGTGGCAAGTTTGTGTTCTGCAACCAATTAGGAATAATACTCATTTAATAAGATGAGTTCATATGCTTGCTTTAGGAACAATTTTGCTGAAAACACTTGTCTACCTTTTTGTAGAATTATCAAACCAATCTTTCTGCATTGGTCGAATGTTGTGCATCCTTGTGATGACGAAGAATATTTTAGTGCCGAGGAGCAACTTGGTGACGAGGTCGATGATCATTTGTCAGACGATGAAGACATAGGAAGGAGCCTGAACGATAAAGATGACTTGCACTAGTGGAAAATACAAAAAAAAAGTCTGCTAGAAAGACACTTAAAATCGCAAAAAAGGACTGCTTTTGGGAGCCCTAACATTGTAGTCTTATTTCCCAAAAGGACTGCGCCTGGGAGCCCTATAATTGTTAAAATTACGTCTTCCTTCACCAGTGTAAATATTACTACTTATAGACACAGTCCTTTTGCTGGATCATATTTATAAAAAAAATGAAATTGATTCAGCTGAATACTAAACTGACTCAGCTGAATCCAAAACCAGAATAAAATAAATTGCAACGAACAAGAAACTAAAATTCAATTTATATTCTGAATTCTTCAGTTGAAAACATCCCCCATTCAATTAATTTAATAATTCATTATACTACAACATAACTGATCATAACTGATTTCAATTGATACTTGGATTCAGAATCACCAAAAAAAAATTAAACAAAACCTGAACTAGGACAAGTACAAGCTCTAAGTTTTCTTAGAGATAAGCGCAAACTAACAAAATGATGATCGATGACGAACTAACTGTCTAATGAAGAACTGAGCCGCACAACTTAGAATCACATATACCTGCTGCAAAAATAATATTGGGCATTAGTTTACAAACTAGTTTAAACACGACAAGAGTTAACTATTCAGAGATGATATAGAAAACAATGTGCAACTCATTCGCCATACATATCTTGACCGAAAGAAGTGTGGTATACAAAACAATACCTGCTTATGTTGTTATTCGATATGCGAGTGAACAGTTTGTCTAAGAATCCCACAAGAACATGCAACGACAACATCAGCTTGAACCTGCATCAATATATTTGAATAAAATCCAAGCTTATATATCAGTGTAACCTTATCCTCTAATACATAGAACAATATTCTTATTTGCAAGTTAATAAATAATCATCGCTTCAGCTCACAAATACCATAACCAGAAAACAATAAATGATAAAGAATCTTAAATAATCTCGGCAACCAACAAATACTGGAATCAAATAAGCACACAACACATAACAAAAACGAATATAGCAACCGACACAAGCAAAACAGTTTGTACTTCCTAACTGTCCCTAGTATCAACTGATGTTCCACTTACCTGATCTTCCTATAATTTTTACAGGGAACTCAAAATGACCTGGAGTGAAACCTATAAAAATTTCATGGAATTCTAACGGTGAAATCTTGAGATACCAGGCATTCTTCGATTCTGTCCTAAGGAAAAAATCTGTAGAGGCAGTCAATGTTTCGAGGGAAAATGGGGTTCCTACCCATTTACGATCCTTAAAAAATTTGTACAGGATATTAATAAGGTTAGAAATAGATGCATACCAAAAATTTAGAAAAATCTAATGGTTACATTCATCAGATCAAGAGCTACAGATATCCATTTCAGAATTAATGTTCTGCAGAAAACAGTCAATTCCATTGATTGTTACAGGGGCTTACCAGAGTCCGATGAACCTAAAAATTGAACCAAAGGTACCTGACATACTCAACTTCAACACAACCAAAATTCATAGGAAGACAACGGTTGGAAAATTATACACAGGCATTACAGTAATCATTAACCACGACAGTTTAGCATTTCTAACATGTGACGTTTCATTGATTACCTTAAGAAAAACCTCCTCAAGCTCTCTTGCACCCAGTTGTTCACCCATAGGCACGTTCATCTATAGGCACCCAATCATCTTCAAGTCGCACCTCGTCATCAATCTGAATACCTCAGCAAAGAAAGGACAAAGGGACATTAACAAGATGGAATTTGATTACTAAATTCTAATTTGATTAACAACCAGAGATGATTTCTAACATACACCTAACTAATACCAAATTGAAATTCTAGATAAGGAATCATCAAGTTATGGTTTGTCAGCAGTGACAAATAGAAATAACTCTTACTAGTTAAGTAAAAAAAAAGTAGTAAGAAAACACCTTGAGGAACACATCATGGTCTTTGCTCCTCTACAAAGGGTAACGTCATATGTCCTGTCACAGAGATCTTGCAGGAATATTTCCAATGCTTTAGCTGCAGAGTTAGAATTCGAAGTGGTTAATGTACCAAGAGAGGTAAGGTTAAACTTAATGCGATATGAACAAATAATGTCGGTAAATGTTTCCAGCCCCTTTTATAGCTAATTGTCCCCTGCAAACATGAATCACATACAGACACAACAATTAGAAGCACATACACAAAGTATTCAGTTCACATTTTGAAAATGCAAAGAGAAGTGACCAACCTGGTTTTAATTGTTCATATAGGCCTTCTTCGGATTCAATTTTTCAGACATTCCAACTTTACTTCACCCCTGTAGAGTTAACTTCACCCCTGAGACCGCACAATCCATCGTCTATATTGGAGGTACCCAATACAAGATAAAATCCAAGCTTGATGTGAGCCAAAGGAAAGAGAGATGCTAACATAAATTCCAGCACCATTTTAATACGAGCTTGGATAACCCTGAGTTTCTCAGCATTTGATCTCCCATCAACCGGTACACCAAATTGTAACACCAATGACTGAAAGTGTATGCAGTACATATTACAAAAATAAGTAGAATGAGTCTTCTTTTCAGTCTTGCCTAAATGATCCACACATTTCCAATTGGCACGAATGAACCATGAATTAAGATGCAAACACAAAATAGAATTAGAAAAGGATAACAGAAATTGTACGGGTGATAAAAATGATGGCAAAAGATGTAACATTGCAAATTCCGCAGCACACTTAGACAGTTCTTTCATCTGTTTAACATCCTCTACCATCTTAAATGGAATGCTTTCTGGTGGCAGGGGTTTTTTGGGTTCACAATCACCAATATTTTTATCAACAAAATCTAATACAGAGATTTTTGTGAACGGAAAATTACTCTTTTATTTTTTGTACTTCATAAAAATCAAAAAAATTGCCAAAATCAAATCAAATTACACCAAAGGGGGAGATAGAGACTACCTTGCATTCAGATTTCTGGTGTGTATAGAAATCCAACCCATTCCATAATTATCAAATGCAGAGACCTCAATTTCATTTCTTACTCTGTTGAAATCATCACTAAACTAAATGAATCGTTTCTAATGATGTTCTTCTCATCATTTGGTGTCCTAAGTAAGACCCTTAATTTGAGGTCCTCAAGAATCATGTGTTCCACCTGATCCTGTGTTCATTAATCAATCAAACTGGTCAAAACTCACCATTAAAACACCAATAAAAGCACGAATTTGATAAAAATGAATCAAATTTATTTATTATTAAAAGAAATCAGAAAATTAGGGTGTTCATTTTGTGTTTTCTTACCCTGCTAGCTGCTTCCTAGATGTATTACTTAGAAATAAAAGGGGTTCGATTTCTTCTTCGGTATAAACAGAAATAAACCCATCAATAATTCTAACCAAAATATCTTCTCCGATTTTTATTATACTCTTCTCCGAAATAAAAGGGGGTCAATTTCTTCTTCCGTATAACAGATGAAAGCAAAAAAAAAAAAAAAATTACAGTTAAAATTCAAGAAGAGAATGGTTTACAATTGAGATTAAAGTACAAATCGAAGAAATTGATTACAGATCTAAGAATCTTGAGATCCAATCATGGGTTCTGAGAAATGGCTAGGTTTTTCTTTTGTTTTCAGAAAACGAAAATAAAATAAATAGAATACATCGATAAGAACGAGGAGAAGTAAAGGGATCGATTAACGATGATGAACATAATTCAGAAGATAGGTTTTCGTTTTGTAGATGAGAAAGAAGCGATTGCGTTTTGTAAAGGAGAAGAAGAAAGGGGTTTGGGGACAGGATTACAAAGAGCAAATTTCTCTTGTTGATTTTTTAATTTCACCATTATTGTTGAATAGGGGGTTCAATTTCTTGGTGATATGAAGATGGAGAATATATGCAGACAATAAAGAAACAGATGAGTGAGGTGAGTTCTGGATAAGTGAGAGAGAAGTGATGAAAGAGGCAGGTTTGTTTCTTGGATTATGGAAACTAGTTTCTGGCACAGTCTTAATTAAAGTGGGATCACCGAAACAATTTTTTCTGGCAGTTTTAACCGAAATCCACGTGGAAATGTTTTTTATTTCCAAAACTACCCCTAATATTAGGGCTGCTAAGAGAACTTGATTTCCTTTTCCATGTATTTGTTATAAAAAGGACTGTTTTGGGAAGCTGAATATAAAAAGAAAGCCACCAGAAGTCTTATTTATGAATCATAATCAGACTTAAAAAACCCATTTTCCACTAGTGTTGTATCCCATTGATATTGAAGAATCCATGATTGAAATGTTGATTACACCCAGGAGTTCTATAAACATCAGCATGGGGGTGACCATATAATGATCGCCAAGTGGATGCCTTCTAGAATCAGACCTTCAGCAAGTCCATGGTGATTATTGTCATTGCTTTATCTGTTCGATATTTTCTTAGTGATGTGGGAAAAGCTTTGCATTCTTTGTCCGAAGAGTAGAGAAGGTAGCTCACAAGTGTCATGCCGGTCATTGCCTTTGATATGAAGAGAGGTAAGTGGGGCTATTTAGAGACTCGGTTTGCATGTTAAGATGGCGTCAAAAGGTTTTATCCGGTTTTATGGATGTCTTAGAATTTTATTTATTTGGTTTTACTAAGCTATAATTATTTATAAAGTATTAGGTATCTTAGCAGATGTAGTGGAAGATTGATATGCAGGATTTCTCTTGGAGGTATCAAAGGATATGTCAATGAACTCGATTTTTGCAGTACATACTTTAAAAGGTTATCCATGAGATTTCAGGTTTCTTGCACATGCCGGCACAAATCAGCAGAGGATGCTATTAAGAGGCGTATGGAATAGGTCATTGACAAAGTGATGCTAGAGTTTCTGGGCACTAGTGAGTTTCTCAACTTTAAGTGAGCGTAGGCCTTCTTATGTATGTCCGGAAGCTTGCTGCTCTCATCCAACACGAGATCAAACTTAAGTCCATCTTGAAACTTCTGGGGAGTTCGACACCAAGGCCTTAGATAAGGCTCCAAGGTTCCGATTGTCCCTTGCTTGAGTGATCGTCTTCTGAATATTCTTGACCTTGTCTTTTGTTTATGATCAATTATGAATATTGATTTAATGTAAAGAAGTGAATTACATTTATATATATATATATATATATAAATTTCATATTTGATATATTGTGATTTGTTTTTTTATTTTTTTTAAATCTAAAAATATTTCGACAACGTTTTGTCATCGTTGTTGAGACAACATCTCATAATGGAACAAAGCTGTTGTTGTTGGGTCATGTATGACAACGTTTCCTGCAATGGAGAATAACCGTTGTCGAAGTGAAGAAACTTTTAACAACCCCCCCATACAAAAACGTCTGGAAAATCGTTGTCGTACAATTTCGACAACGGTTTTTCCGTGTTGTCGAAGGCCGCTTTTCTTGTAGTGAGACTTGTAAAGAAGCCTTGACATCTACTGAAACCCCATTCTGGTAAGAAGCTTCATTTAGTGAAATGGACTCAGTCCGTCGGAACCAGACTTGGGACCTTGTTAGTTTACCTTCAGGGAGTAAGACCATGGGATGTAAATGAGTCTTTAAGAGGAAAGGTTAGGTATATGGAACTGTAGAAAAATATTAGGCTAAGTTGGTAGCTAAAGGATATAAACTAAAAGAACGTGTAGATTTCCTTGATTGTTATTCACTTGTGACAAGAATTACTTCTCTTGAGATGCTAATTGTTATTGCTGCCATAAACAACTTGGAGATACATCAAATGGATGTTAAGACAACTTTTCTAAGAACTGTGAATTAGATAAAGAAATTTACATAGACCAACCTGAGGACTTTGTAGTGAAAGGTTATGAAGACAAAATTTTGTAAGTTGAACAAATATTTGTATGGTTCCAAATAAGCACGTAAATAGTGACATGGAAAATTTGATCATGTAATAATGTGTAGTGGATTTAAGTTAATGAATCTGACAAATATATTTACAAGTAACTCGTTAAGGATGCATGTGTGATTGTATGCTTGTATGTTGATGATATGCTTATACTTGATACAAACATAGATGTGATTAATTCCACTAAAACATGCACTGAATGAGAACGTTGACTTGAAAGACTTAGGCCATTTTGATGTAATCTTAGGGATGAGGATTAGAAGATAATTAAACATTTATAGTCTTAGTCATTCTCATTATGTGGAATTGTGCTTAAGATATACAATCAGTGTGATTGTAAGCCTACTTGTACTCCGTATGATTATTCTTGTATACTCAAGAAAAATAAGGGTAGTGGAGTATCTTAACTTGAATACTCAAGAGTTATAGGATGTCTGATGAATTTTATGAACTGTAAGAGTCCATACATTGCCTATATTGTGACTAAGTTAAGTAGATATAATTGCAGTCCAGAGAAAAAGCATTCAGATGCACTGAATAGAGTATTATGGTACCTAAAATACTCTATTACCTTTTATTTGATTTATTAAAGGTGTCTTGTTGTCCTTGAGGGACTTTGTGATGCAAACTGGACAGTTGACTCAGATGAGTCTAAATCTACGAGTGGATAGTTTCACTCTAGCATGAGGGTTTGTTTTTTGGAAGATTTACAAACAGACATATACTGCTCAATTCATTATGGAATCTGAGAGTATTGCGTTAGATAAAGCACGAGAGGGGGACGAGTGCCTAAGATGATTTTTAGAAGACATTCCTCTCAGGCATAGGCCTGTGCCAGCTATATCTATACACTGTGTTATCCTAGCTGTAATAGATAAAGTTAAAAAATAACTAATCTCAATCGGCGTTATTTCCATTGATTGGATAGAGTCCAAGGAAAATATCGCCTAACCCTTGACGAAAGGTTTGTTCAAGGAGATAGTTAGAATTGCATCGAAGGGGATGGGGCTTAAGCTCAATAATTAAACTTGCCATGAAGGATACTTAACCTTGCTGACTGGAGATCCCAAGATCAAGGTTTCGAATGAGACAACTAATTAATTTATGGTGGGTAAAGGTAAACACTATCAGAGAATTTCATTCTATGTCCCTTCCCTATGGTGTAGACGTGATAGTGTGACTGCATGTGAAGGATGACTTTTAAGAAGTCTTAATGAGTTCTATAGTTTCAATTTAAGATTTAAGTGGAGCAGTAACACTCTTTATGGAAAATCACCTATCTGAATAAGGAAGTGGGTCCGCTTCCTATGATAATATGAGATTTGATTCTCTAGAGCATTCTGAGAAACAGGATATGTCCAGGGCCAAATTGGACAAAACGGCACGAGCTTGGCAGCACCCTGGGAGATATCATCCGTGGTCGTTATCGTGAATTACATCAAATGCTATCAATTAAAGACATAGTTCATTGTATCTAGCAAGTAATTTCGGTAATATCTCACTAAGCAAAGGTTCAAGACCTCATGGACACTTCTGCCTAAAAATGGTATTTCCTGCGCTTTTTATGTGATTTTCGTTTTGATGGTTTTGGTATTACTGGAACTTAGGACCTAAGGGTCACTAAGGGTTCACTAGTTCATGCTTTTTCACTTTGGTGAAAGAACCTTTAGTCACACCTGTGGGGAACTAAAGATGAAAGCTCTCTATACTATATGATTTTTCAATCCATAGTATGACCCTGGGGTCAACACACTGTTGTGTGAGGGATATGACGTTGGAATGGCTAGTATGACTTCAACATGCATGATTTGTCTGTCTATTCAGTCAGTTCGGGAGATTGGGTTGTGGATTTACCAAGATCTATCTGTGTTTTCGTGTTTTATTGAGTTTTCATTCATGTGGGGGATTGTTGGAAAACAATTACTAAAAAATGATTTTTAAGGTTTTAATAAAATTATAATTTATTGTTTTCTTTTGTGAATGAAAAACTTATTAGTCACACATTGTGGAGTTTTCACTTTTTAGTTGTTTTAAGAGACTATATAAGCTTTTTAGTCCCACATCGGGGAGTTCCTCTTCTTAAGTTGTTTTGTTCCATTATATAAACAAATTCACTACTTTTGTAAAATCAATGGGAAAGGGGTTCTCTATATTTTAGAGGGACCCCCAAGGGAAGATATTTTATATATTTTCTCAAGCGTTCGCGATTTTCCTTTATAGTTTTTCGGAGTTGCCAAGCTCAAGATTGAGCATCTACTACATATGCTAGTAGTAGGTGTATTAGGGTGTTTTATCCTGGAGATATCCGTCCTGTGAGGGCTATATCATCACTCTTGAGTGTAGCCGGGCGCTAATGTCTTAAGGGCAACGTGTTGAACACGTGACTCACTCTGTTTTTCAAAGTTTTGCCTTGTTGATGTTGTGGAGATAAGAGAAACTCGCTCGTTTCGCCAAATCCATCACTTCCATTAAAAGAAGCTAAGTATCAATAACTTTTGCTTATTGATTTTTTCTTTGTTTTGATTATTGCACCCAACATCTTTCTGGGTAGATCTCCTAGAGCAGTCTCTATATATTGCTGTTGATACTTTCTTGATTTTTAATAAGATGTTTTGGTTTTTTCCTGAATTTACTTCCAAGTTCTTTATAGCCGTCTCTGTCCTGATTGGCTATATTAATACTAAGCTAGGTCACCCAAGAAAGATTCAAAGCAAGTAAACGCTCCGTTGATCATCTCTCCCTACTGTGAAATCCAGCATGAACAAACCAAGAAATAGAAAAACAATAAACCTGTAAACAGATTGTTCTTTCATTAATTTATACTGTATTATAGTTTTGCTGATAAAAAAAGAAGATGAAAACTCCTTTCCGCGAAGAGGTGCATAACATAAATTGGATTGAATTTGGACAAAAAAATAAAAACACAGAAACGAACAGATAGATACGTCGAAATTATAAACGGTGATCAAGAAGGAGGTTCAAATAATAGTGAGGCTATATGGTCCTGTTAAGATTTTACTAGAGAAAGAGAGTTTATGGGATTAATTAGGTGCTAGCAAGCTCCTCAAGCTTCGAGTCTTCATGGCTCTAGTGTGTGTGTGTTCCAGATTCAAGGTGTTGTCATGAAAGCTACTCTAGTATGCCCTCATGGTCAAGTTCTGTAGTAGGAACTTTCCTTTGTGTTGAACTGTTAATTAGCTAGCAATTTTGAACCTTAGAAATTGTTTACAAGTCTCCATCCTTTGGTGTGCTTCTTTGTTTGAGTTGGATCCATGGATCATCACTTCAAGACAACTAACCGGGTCTCAATCTTAAAGTTATTGCATATACTCCAGAATGACAAAGGACAAAAGATAATAAAAGAATTAGAGAAAACATCAATTGATTAAAGAAAAAATGAAATTAATCTGGCAGTGTGTTGCACTAAAACCTTCTAAGTTTTTCACCAGTACAAGATTGAATTAAAACCAACTCTTAAACCAACTATCGTGATTCTCTATCTTCATCTTTCTCCGCGTCAGCATACCGGACATGATAAGCCATCACATCCAGTTTCTACATTCTACTTTGTGCTTAAAATGCCCAAGAGCATTGGTGCTACAGCCACTGCTATTCTCCACTGATACGGTCCTAAGCTTGTCACACCCGTTATACAAAGCTTGCAACCCAATACCACATAACTTGTTGCCACCATAAATGTGAAGGAATTCGAGCTTTCTGCAGTTCCGACCAATAGCTTCCCATCCTTCTAGTTGAACATCCATAGCATACGTTAGGTCCAGTTTCTTTAATAAAGGACAACCTTTTGAAATCGTTATAACTGCTTCAGTATTGATAGATCCTTCTCCAACCTTGGCCACTTCATAAGGAGTTGAGAGAATTAAATATTCAAGGCCACCACCACTAACAATTGCGTTAATTCCCTCTTGTGTAAGTTTGCACCCGCTTGCTTCAAGATGTTTTAAGGCATGTGCACACCCTAGAAAGCCAATACCTGTTATACTGATGCGGAAGTTCATATAAGAGTACCCAATTTACGACAGTTTTGTATGAGAGAACTTAATCCTACATCAGTAATTGAGTGACAGTCTCTGAGGTCAACTGTCTCTAACGATGAACAACTTGTTGATAGGGCGTATAAACCTTTATCAGTAATATGAGTGGATGCCAAGTTTATACATGTCAAACGAGGTAACCAAGAAAATATTAAAGACAATTCGATATCTGAATAATCGGAGCAATTATTTAAGTGCAGACTTAGAACATCAGAGCTAAAGAATTGTGACTTCGATATGACAAAATTTATCTTAGGGCACCTTGTTAGAGACAAATATTTGAGGTGTTGGAATCGAATCAACAACTTACGGACAGTTATGGAAATGCTTTTGGGACTAATTTTTGGATCCTTAAAAAAAGACTTTCACCCGCGGTAAAACAAAGAATTTTCATTATCGTTCAGAATATGAAGCCATCGGCGACAAGTTAATCCGAATGATTCACGATCGTCTCTAGTTTTTAGCCATCAAAATACAAGAGTTAGACAGTCAACAGGTAGGTTTGTGATATCCGATGAGTTTCTGAGGGTTTTGCACGGGCGGTCATCATCTTATTTGCACCTTTTTGTATTTCTTTTGAAGGATGGGTCTTACGATTTTTACCCGACCCTTGTTTGTGCTTGTCATTGGAAAACCAACTCATTACTGAACAACGTAAGCGAAACATAATTCTTTCCTCTATACTGTTGGAAAAAATTACCGGGCTGCAATGGAGATGAAACACAAACAGACTGTGGTTGTACTCAAAAGCTTTCAAGGCTCTGGTGATTTCTTTTAGACAAATATTTCTACCCTTCCAACGAGTTGGCAATTGCAACAAGTATGTGAAATACTGCCTTCAGTATACAATGAAAGCCCTACAACCGGAAATTGGATTCAAGGTTTGCACCCCTTGACCCAATCAAGAACACATGAAAAGAAGGTTCTGATGATGCTTTAGAAGAAGAGAGAAAACAGAGAAAGGGTTTTCCAAGAGATGATTTCGAAATGGGTTTGGGAGATGCTACTTATAGGAGTTTTTGCATCTGTTGGGAAAAGACATGTCTTTTCACCAACAGGTTTCTCTTCACAAAGAGATGCGTCTCTTCATCAACAGCCACTGTCTGTTGAATTTAGAATTTTCTGGAAACGTAGCGCGGTTGAAAATATTCCAACATTCTCCCCTTATTTTCAAAACCATGAAACAAAGTTAAAAACTTTTAAAACCGGAGCGACTGCATCACCGAAGTGACTGCCTACGTACCCGAGTGGGATCAAAACCATGACTGCACCCCTTGACCCAATCAAGAACACATGAAAAGAAGGTTCTGATGATGCTTTAGAAGAAGAGAGAAAACAGAGAAAGGGTTTTCCAAGAGATGATTTCGAAATGGGTTTGGGAGATGCTACTTATAGGAGTTTTTGCATCTGTTGGGAAAAGACATGTCTTTTCACCAACAGGTTTCTCTTCACAAAGAGATGCGTCTCTTCATCAACAACCACTGTCTGTTGAATTTAGAATTTTCTGGAAACGTTTTCCAACTGGCTACGCCCCCCAGGACCCCCCTTCGTAGCGCGGTTGAAAATATTCCAACATTCTCCCCTTATTTTCAAAACCATGAAACAAAGTTAAAAACTTTTAAAACCGGAGCGGCTGCATCACCGAAGTGACTGCCTACGTACCCGAGTGGGATCAAGCCAACGTAGTTCTAGCACAATTGAGACTAAGCATCATCGTTGAAACCAATACATAAATGATAGGTACCTTCTGGGTTTGAACCTTCACTTAGTGTAAGAAACTCAAAGCTTTATCGATATTCTATGGTGAAACTAGTCTTGAACCAAGAATCCCTTATGACAAAGCCGGAGTCTCCACACATATTGATTCCATAAGACATGTGTTATGTAGCCAAGCACTATAAAGGCCTTGTGCTTATATCCTTATTCATGAGTCTTCTTTAGAGAACGGTCTTCTTCTCTTAGGAAACGGCCCACATTTCCATACTCATATAGGTAAGTCTCGAAGGTGTTTCTGCGAGACACCTTTACTAATCACAGACTCATTAAGGATTTACATCCATCCTATTTTCTTGCAGAAAAACCAGCACTAACTTGAAATGGGAAGTTTTATGCTAGTGCTCCATAATCTACAGCCATAACTTGTTGGTACCACATTGAACCTTGTTTATCCTTTTCAAAACATAGGTTGGGTTTCTGCTATGGGAGATCAACCTTCCTTCACAGACCTTAGTCCCATTTCATTACATTTTATTGAAGCAACTGAATATGGTAGACTCTTTGTGAATGGGTCTGCCAAATTCCTTTTTGATTCAATAAAGTTAACCGTAACCACTCCCCTCTTGAGTAGTTGCCTAACCAATTGGTGTCTGAGACTCGCATGTCTACACTTTCCATTATAAGTCTTATTAGAGACATTATAGATTGTAGCTTGATTATCACAATTAATCAAAACTCCTGGAGATGGCTTCTTCCAAAGTGGAATTTCCATAAGAAGGTCCCTAAGCCATTCGCTTCTTTACATGCATTCGTTAAAGCTATCAATTTCGACAACATTGTTGAATCAGATATACAAGTCTGTTTCTTGGAACTCCAAGACACAAGACACCTCCTAAAGTAAAAATCCATCCAGATGTCGACTTGGACTTGGATTCTACATTGTTCAGTTAGCATCGCTGTAACCTTCCAATACAGCGGGATAGCCTTGGTAATGCAAACCAAAATCAATTGTTCCTTTCAAGTAAGCCATAACTCTGAAACCGCTTTCCAGTGTTCGAACCAGGATTACTTGAAAAACGACATAACAACCCCACCGCATGGGCTATGTCCGGTCTTGTGCAATGCATAGCATACATAAGACTCCCAATGATATCTTGGAATACTCAAGTTGTGCATGAGTACGACCGGTGTTCTTCTTTAACTTGATAGTATGGTCTAAAGGAGTAGGTCTTTGGATCGTCATCAAAGTGATCATACCTTTTGAGAAATTTCTCAATATAATGAGATTGGGTTAAAGCCAACTCATTCCCCTTTCTTAGGATCTTAATTCCCAAGATTACATCAGCCTCTCCTAAATCCTTCATATCAAAGTTAGAGCCAAGAAACTTCTTTGTTTCTTCCACCATAGATATGTCAGATCCAAAAATAAGCATATCATCAACATATAAACAGAGAATCACACATCCAGAACTATCATGCTTACTATAGATACATTTATCTGCATCATTCACCACAAAACCATATGACAAAATCACTTCGTCAAACTTCTCATGCCATTGCATGGGAGCTTGATTCAAGCCATAAAGAGATTTAACCAACTTGCAAACCTTCTTTTCTTGTCCTGGAAATATGAAACCTTCAGGTTGTTCCATATATATCTCTTCTTCCAAATCTCCATTTAGGAAGGCAGTTTTGACATCCATTTGATGAATAATTAACTTGTGAATAGAAGCAAGTGCAATTAAACAACGAATAGATGAGATGCGAGCAACAGGAGCATATGTATCAAAGTAATCAATTCCATGTCTTTGCCTATAACCCTTAGCAACCAATCTTGCTTTAAACTTACCTTTTGTACCATCGGCATTTACTTTTCTTTTGAATACCCATTTACTTCCAATAGGCTTTACGCCTGGAGGTAAATCGCAATATATCCAAGTACCATTAGTAAGATGGGAATCTTTTTCATCATTGATAGCCTCTTTCCAAAAACTAGCATATTTGGAACTAATAGCCTCAGCATAAGTTTTAGGGTCATCATCAACATGCGCAACATATTTGGTAATATTAAGAATTGTATTCTTATCACCTTCTACAAGATATGTTATAAAGTCTGGACCAAAGCTTGTCTCTTTTCTTGCTCTCTTACTCCTTCTAGGTTCGATATCTTCTATGGGTCAGAAATATCCTCTATGTCTTGAGTAGGAATAGAATGACCATCATTCTCATTAGTCTCTTCAGATTCTAGACTAGGTAACAATGAATTCTCCGTGGGTTGCATTTGAGAACTGTTCCTATTCAGGTTCTCAAAAAATTCCACATCTACAGATTCTATAATCTCGAAAGTATCAAGGATTAAAAATCTGTAGGTGATACTATTAAGAGAGTATCCCACAAAAGCACATTTATAAGCCCTGTTTCCCAATTTTGGTCTTTTAGGATCAGGCTTTCGAACATATGCCAAACAACCCCAGACTTTAAGTCTCTTCAAGTTTGGTTTCCTTTTAAACCACAACTCATAAGGATAAACATTCTTCTTTTTCAAAGGAACCCTATTCAAAATATAACATGCAGACAACATAGCTTCACCCCACAAAGAATTAGGCAAACTAGAACTTATAAGCATGCAATTAACCATATCAATCAAAGTTCTATTTTTCCTTTCAGCCATGCCATTTTGTTGAGGTGTATAAGGTGCAGTAAATTGATGAATTAAACCATGCTCTTGACAAAAGAATTTAAATTCATTAGGAAAATACTCACCACCACGATCAGAACGTAAAATCTTAATTTTCAGTCCTAATTGTGTCTCTACTTCTGCTTTATATATTTTGAACATGTCAAAAACATCATCCTTAGATTTCATCAAATATGTGTAAGCATATCTAGTACTATCCTCTATAAAAGTGACATAATACTTATTTCCACCACGAGTGGCAGAACCATGCAAATCACCCACATCACTATGTACTAATTCAAGTAAGGAAGAATTTCGTACTACAGACTTATGGGAAATTCTAGTTATCTTTGCTTGCACACATATTTCACATTTAGAAGCATGATCAAAATTGCAATCAGAAATCAAACCTAATCGATTCATGTTTCTAAGGGAACCATAATTTACATGACCAAATCTACCATGCCATAGATTAACATAGTCAACAATATAAGCAGAACCATTATTTATTATATTAAGCTTAATCATCCCATTACAAGCATATCCTTGTCCAACAAACACACCGTTTTTGGACAATACAAACTTATTAGACTCATAAGTAATCTTGAATCCAGCCTTCATTACAAGGTCGCCGGAAACAAGGTTCTTTACAATGTCAGGGACATGTAATACATTAGTAAGAGTGACAGTCTTTCCCGAAGTAAACGAGAGTTCAACAGTGCCTTTCCCAATGACTTTGCTGTGTTGACCGTTTGCAGAGACAACTTCGTTTCCTTCTCCACTAACCGGTTCATAAGTCTTGTAAAGATTTATATCCTTACAGATATGGACAGTTGCACCATTGTCGTACCACCATCCACTCCCAGTTTCAGCAACATCATTGGCGGCTTGCACTACAATCACAAGATTGTCATCGACCATATTTACCTCTTTTTTCTGGTTCTGCTGTCGTTTCATTTTGAGACGACAGTCACGAGCAAAATGGCCGGGTTTGTCACAGAAGTAGCAATTGCCCTTCTTCTTACTCTTCTTGTTGGGATGATTCTTCTTCTTAAACTGGGTATCATTCTTAGGTTTCAAGGAATTTGGTGTCTCTACGCTATTCACCTTAGAATGGTTTTCAGACTGTGAACTATCCTTAAGTTCTCGTTTACGAGAGTCCTCTTCTATGCGAAGATGACGCTGTAAGGCCTCTAAATCATAGTCAGTCTCAGCATGCTTAAGTTTCTTCTTATAACCATTCCAGGAAGGGGGAAGACGAGAGATAATAACACCAACAATAAACGCAGGAGGAAGTTCAATTCCAGCATCCTTAAGATGATTAACAATGAGTAAAAATTCACTGACCTGGGCAATGATTGACTTACTGTCAACCATCTTAAAATCCATGAAGTTGCAAGTCAGGAATTTCTTGTTGCTTGCCTCAGAAATCTTGTATTTGTTGTCAAGCACAGTCCATAATTCCTTTGCAGTCGCAATACTCCGATGTGCATTGTAAACAGAAGTTTCAAGGGCATTCAAAATATGACCACGACACATGAAATCATCTTCCTGACGCTTCTTACGTTTGTTGATCAATTCAGGAGTATCCTTGTCTGACGCTGCAGGAATCGCCTCCAAACCATCTTCAAGTATGTACCACAACTTGATGGTGATCAGGAAAAACTTCACAGTCTCTTGCCAACGAGTAAAATTTTCACCATCAAAACGTTCCAGACGAGTTAGGGTTTGGTTCATCACTTGCAGGGATTGTGCAGTAGCATTTGAAGTTGAAGATTCACCCTCCATTGCCAGAAATTATTTGTCTAAAACTGTTGGAAAAAATTACCGGGCTGCAATGGAGATGAAACACAAACAGACTGTGGTTGTACTCAAAAGCTTTCAAGGCTCTGGTGATTTCTTTTAGACAAATATTTCTACCCTTCCAACGAGTTGGCAATTGCAACAGGTATGTGAAATACTGCCTTCAGGATACAATGAAAGCCCTACAACCGGAAATTGGATTCAAGGTTTGCACCCCTTGACCCAATCAAGAACACATGAAAAGAAGGTTCTGATGATGCTTTAGAAGAAGAGAGAAAACAGAGAAAGGGTTTTCCAAGAGATGATTTCGAAATGGGTTTGGGAGATGCTACTTATAGGAGTTTTTGCATCTGTTGGGAAAAGACATGTCTTTTCACCAACAGGTTTCTCTTCACAAAGAGATGCGTCTCTTCATCAACATCCACTGTCTGTTGAATTTAGAATTTTCTGGAAACGTTTTCCAACTGGCTACGCCCCCCAGGACCCCCCTTCGTAGCGCGGTTGAAAATATTCCAACATATACTACAGTACAAAATACCAAAAATCGAAGTATAGCTGCAAGAAGACCCATAATCGCAAAACTGAAGACGGAAGAAGTAATAATACCTTTAGCTTCTGACGCAATAGGGATTTGATAAAGATTGCAGAGGTTGGATGAGTGGCCCATGTCACTTTGTGTATATTCTTAATTAAAGAAGTTGTAAAACCCTAATACAGAACGGATCCATTTTTATTTTATTTTAGTCATGACCCAGTTTAGTTAAGGGATTATCCATTTCCGGAGACTCATGGGAAGAAGAAAAAAAGAAAAAAGAACTCCTCCTAAGACCCAAGTCCTAATTAATCTGCAATCTCTGTCCATCCCTCCCGCGGGAGAAGATTTTATTATAGCAAAACAAAAAAACAGTGTTCGTTCGGTGTTTGTTAATGACCCACTAATGATAGCTAGCATGAATTTTTATTTTAAGCCAGGTGATTTATGCTCAGTTTGGGGCGCACTCGAAGAACGAAGAGATTAGCTAGGAAGGGTTTTAGTGTTATCTTGAAAGGTAAATAAGATGTAGGAATCAGTAGATGGACCGAGTAATTGCTTTGCACAAGGATTTTATTTCAGTTGTACCCAGATAGATCTCGCCCATGACAAGAAATTAAAGAATTTTATCCGGATCCAAACAAACATTAGTGTCATTGGCAGTGTGATTTTTAAAGAAAGAGCAAGCTATTTAGCTTGACAATGAACTCATGAGATTTCAGATTCTTGTTAATATTTTTTCAAAATTATTTGAGTTGGATCCAATGGATCGTCACTTCAAGACAAGTAAACAGCTTGAAACTGATCAATTCAAATTTGATGGTGACCACTGATATCGATTTCTGACCATTCATGACTACTTATTGTGTCATTTTCCGGAATTGTGTCTTTGCTTGAGATCAACGGTACTTGAGTTTCTTTTCCCCTTATTAGGTGTGTGATCATGCATTAATTAATTTGCATACAAACAACCACTGCCAAAATTGGTCTTTGTTCTAATTTTTGATTTGCTTCTTATTAAGTGTGATCTTAACTAAATTCATTTGGTGGGTGCAAACAAGTCCGTGAATTAGTCTTTCGGGTTAGTTGATAAATTTGGTTATAATTTAATTTCTTACCTACGAATAGAAAAGTTAGAATCTTAGAGAATTGGTATATCTAAATTTACACCCATAATGGTCAGAACAAAGAAACTCAATATTGGTACATAGTTGGAATTTAGCACTTTAACTCTCTTTTCATTTCGTTGATACCACTTCTTCTCTTGGATATAAGTTTTTCCTATATAAAGGCTGAGGTCTTTAGCGATTAGAGCACACAAATCAATAACCTTCATATTAGTTGTAAGCGTGAGTAAGAGAGAGCGAGTGACGATGAAGATTTCAGTTGTCTGTTTCTTAGCTTTATCGGTAGTAGCTCTCTCTTTCTGTCTTTCCGCCAATGGCTTCGAGAAATATTCTCCAAAAACTTTCTCACAAAAGTTCACCGAGGTGATGAATATTTATTACCATGGCTATGATTACCAAGATGATATGCCATACCTAGAAAGTTATGATGGTGGCGATTGCAAGGACTGTGAAAACTGCAAGGATTGTAAAGACTGCCAAAACTACAAGGACGACAAAGACTGCAAGAAATGCAAAGACTGTCAAAGCTGCAAGGATTGTTCATACTGCAAAGAGTGCCAAAACTGCAAGGATTGTAAAGATTGCAATGACTATAAAGACGACAAAGACTGTAAAAAATGTAAGGACGACAAAGACTGCCAGAAATGCAAAGAGTGCCAAAGCTGCAAGGATTGCTCATACTGCAATGATTGCAAAGACTGCAAGGATTGTAATGACTGCAAAAACTATAAGGATGACAAAGATTGCAAGAAGTGCAAAGACTGCCAGAAATGCAAAGACTGTTCATACTGCAAGGAGTGCGAGGACTGCATGAACTGCAAGGATTGTATATACTGCAAGGTCTATAAGGACGATAAAGACTGCAAAAAATGTAAGGACGAGAAAGACTGCCAGAAATGCAAAGCATGCCAAAACTGCAAGGATTGTTCGGACTGCAAAAACAGCCAGGTCTGCAAGGATTGTAAAGAATGCGAAAACTATAAGGACGACAAAGACTGCAAGAAATGCAAAGACTGCCAAAATTGCAAGGATTGTTCATACTGCAAAGAGTGCCAGAACTGCAAGGATTGTAAAGATTGCAATGACTACAAGGATGACAAAGACTGCAAAAAATGTAAGGATGACAAAGACTGTCAGAAATGCAAAGAGTGCCAAAGCTGCAAGGATTGCTCATACTGCAAGGACTGCAAAGACTGCAAGGATTGTAATGACTGCAAAAACTATAAGGATGACAAAGATTGCAAGAAGTGCAAAGACTGCCAGAAATGCAAAGACTGTTCATACTGCCAGGATTGCAAGAACTGCAAGGATTGTAAAGACTGCAACGATTATAAGGACGACAAAGACTGCAAAAAATGTATGGACGACAAGGACTGCCAGAAATGCAAAGAATGTCAAAACTGCAAGGATTGCTCATACTGCAAAGACTGTGCAACCTACGAAGAATGGAATGATTACAAATACTCCGAGGATCGTGAAGACGATTACAACTGTGAAGGTGAGATATGCAATATTTGAAATTAAGTCACCAATGTCTCTCTGATGACCACAAGTTAGGATGCTGTTGGCAATGTGGCATTGTGACTGCGTTAATTTGAATGTTGGTTTGATTTCGATGTTCTAGAATATAATGATGCACTGCAATAAACAAGTGAGACCGAATGCATGGGAGGGTGTCCATGCATAGGCATAAGTTTACATGCATATCTTATGCATGTACCCTTGTTAATTATGTAATAATCAATGCTATAATGATATTGTGTGTTGTGTATTAATCTATTAGATTGTGTGCCAAAACGTACATTACTTTTTTCTTTTGAGAGGAAAGGAAATTGAATTTGAAAATAGAACGACGGTAGAAATGGGAATTAATCAATTAGACTGTAATCAACAGGTTCAACAGCTATTCTGCCATATCCAAAAGAGCAAACTAATTAAAAGGAAATCCTGTTTTTCAACCTTAAAACAAACCGATTTTACTGGTCAAGCAAGGAGTCTCTTTAGGACATAATAACCTTAAAATATCAAAGTTATTGTCATGTACTGTGCATCTATTTTACTAGATATTGTTAAACAATTTAAAGTAAAATTGCAGACCAGAATTTTTCAGTAAAGACTGAATACACAAACACAAACTAAACATGGCCTGAAATTTGTTTGAATATCAAACTGACCTTAGGATATATAATATAACAACAAAGTGTCGCCGAACATTTAAAAAAGAAAAACACTCGATTGATTAAAGATGAAATGAATTCTTACAGTGTGTTGCGCCGGGAACTTTTAGGCTTCGTACACGCCGGAAGACAGCAGTTACGTAATGAAGAAAACTTTAAATTGATTTCATTGAGATAGCACGCGTCAAAGCTCAAGAGCAGAGATACTACAATCATTGACATCGTCTAGGTGTAATCCGGAAAGCTGGTAACACCCATCATATATACAAAGCTTGCAACCCCGTATAACATAGCTTTTGGCATCCAATCACTCTTAAGGAATTCCAAGCAAACTCCTTTAATAGATCCTTCTGAAACCTTGGCCAACCTAAGGCAGTTTATGAGGTGCTGAGATCCCTAGACGTTCAAGTCCCCTACCACTAACAATTGCTTGAATCCCCTCCGGACAATGTTTGCACCTGCGGGCATCGACATCGGTTAAGGTCTTTGGACATCCAAGAAAGCCAATACCTGTTATTTTGGGGCAGGAACAAATACAAAACGTAGCCAATTCGCGACAGTTCTGTAAGAGAATAGATATGCCTGAATCAGTAATGAATCGACAATGTGAGAGGTCAACTGTCTTTAAGGATGAACAGAATTTTTCCAAGGCTTCCAAGCCTCTATCAGTAATACCAGAATGCGTCAGATTATTACCAGAATGCGTCGGACTTACATATGTCAAACGAGGAAGCCAAGAAAACATTAATAACAATTCCATGTCTGAATATTCGCAATTGTCTAAGCACAGATTTTGTAATTTTGATGCAGAGAACTGCGGCTGTAATACAACAAAATCTGTTATCTTCGGAAGCGACATGAGAGACAAATATTTGAGATGTGGGAATCGACTCAACAACTTGGCAAGAACTATGGAAAAGCTTTCAATGCTTTTCCGATCATGTAGCCGCAACGATCACGATTCCACCATAAGGATTGACAATTGTAGTTGTAAATATGAGGCCACTGACCACAAATTACGATCATCTCTAATCTCTAGGCGCTTAAATATAATACTTAGAAGTCATCGGGGAGGTTTGTGATACCGGATGATGAGGTTTCACGGATTTTGCACGGACGGTCATCATCCCCAGTTTCATTGTTTCCTTTTGTCTGGAGTGCTTCTGAAATAGAGATTTTACCCAGCCATTCGTTGCAAATTTCCTTGGATGGAAATCGAACGGAGAGAAAATCCTATCCTTTTAATTATTCCTGCACACCAGTCGGGATGCAATAAGATTTCTAAGAAACGATGAACCATATATAGGAAAGAGTCGAAGGGTCCTTTGCTTACAGAGTCCTTGAGAGATTTGCATACTTATTATAGGAAGGTTGTGATTGATATTTCATGCCCCAGTTTAATTAAGGGGTTTCCTTACTCTCTTACCAAGTTTGATATTTCGCAGCGGAGAATCTTTGGCCAAATACTAAACATTGAAATTAATTGAGTACCAAAATAACCTTACAAAATAAACGCACTCAAATACGCGCTGCAGAGGATTCAAGAAAGACAAAAAATATATATTTAAAACTACACAATTAACGAAAAAGGAAGTGATTTTTTCATGTGTGCGATGCACCGTACATGCTGTTAGATAATACTTTAATCGAAAAATGAACCAGCAGTAATCACATTGGGTTTTCTGCTCTTGAAAAGTAGTTGAACAGCAGATCTACTACAACTAGTGTCGCTGTCGATGTATAATCTGGAAAGATTGTTGCACACAGCTTGCAACCCACGACCACATAATTTTCTGCACCCAAACAAGCAAAGGTACTCCAAGTTTTTGCAGTTCTGACCGATAGCTTCCCAACCTTGTAGCTTTACCCCCTCACAATCTATTAGGGTGAGTTCCTTCAATAAAGGGCAAGCTTTCGAAATCGTAATAACTGCTTCAGTATTAGTACTTACTCGAACAAAATTATAAGGTTCATCTGAGAGATTTAGACGTTCAAGTCCACTACCACTAACAATCGCTTCAATCCCCTCTGGTTCAAGTTTGCACCATATTGCAGAAACATGAGTTAAGGTCTTTGGACATCCAAGAAAGCCAATACCTGTTATACTTCTGCACGAGTCTATCTTTAGTGACCGCAGTTTGCCGATCAAAAAAAAAAAAAAAAAAAAGTGACCGCAGTTTGCAGCAGTTTTGTAAGAGAAAACGTATTCTTGAATCAGTAATTGATTGACAATATGAGAGGTCAACTACCTCTAACGATGAACAACAGTTTTCTAGGGCTTGCAAACCTTTGTCAGTAATACCTCATGCTTACATCTGTTTTTTTTTTATAGAAAGAGAGAATTCATTAAGACAAAGGATGTACAGAATAGGCCACCAGTAGTAGCCGGCAAAAAAAAAAAACGAAACGAAGGAGAAAGAACTCCTAAATTACATGAAAAGAGTGTCCCAGTTTTGGACAGTAAAAGATAAATTTAGATGTGCTCTAATTCCAAAAGTAGCCGCCCAAGAAATCACTAAAGATTTTGCTTCATTTCCCAAATCTGAATCTGTTTAGAAGTATGATTCTCTTCGAAGGTTCGTGCATTCCTTTCCTTCCATATAGTCCAAATAACCGCAGATTGAACAAGTGACCAATAATGCTTACCAGTTGGAGGGAGATTGACAGAGTCCCAGCAATGAGCAAGGTCATACATGGTTCTTGGAAATGACCAAGCCAAATTGTTTGGTGTTAGCTGAGACCAAATCCTTGAAGCAATTCTGCAATGCAGGAAAATGTGGTCTGCAATCTTAAAGGAAACTCCACACATGATACAACCATCTTCTAGAATGATGTGTTTTGTGGCCAGCATATCAATTGTGTTTAACCTTCCATGTATAGCGCACCAAATGTGGAAATTTACTTTCGGTGGTATGTTCTTCTTCCAAGCAAAAGTATGTGGAAAATCATGAACACCGGAAGATAAATTTAGCTTTTCATAAAGAGATTTAATGCTGAAAACCCCATCCGGAATTAGCTTCCAACGTCTTGTGTCGTTCAAGCTATCAAGTTGCGGCGGAGAATCTCCTATAACTTGCAGCAAACAAGCAAATTTGTTTGCCTCCGAATCAGAAAGTCTTCTTTTGAAAGTAAAACTCCAATTGTCATCTGGCGTAATGTGTTCGGCCACAATGGATAAGTTACCTCTGTTTAGTTTATACAAGTCAGGAAAAGAGATAGATAGTGTAGCTGGACCAAGCCACCTATCGTTCCAGAAAGATGTTTGAATGCCTGAATGAACCGAGAGATTACAATTGTTGTTTATATGCTCCTTAGTAAACGCTATGGCCTTCCAACAAGATACCCCAATAGTTGACGTTACTTTTCCTGGTAACCAGATTGAGGCAGTAGTACTGTGCTTTTCAGAAATGATTTGATACCAAAGATGTGTTTTTTCTATTCCGAATCTCCAACACCACTTTGACAGTAAAGCTATATTCATTAGCTTTAAATCTAACACTCCCAAACCTCCTCTTTCCTTAGAATAACAAACAAGAGAATAATTAACCAAATGGGAGATTTTTGAACCATCCTTCCGCTCCCAAAGAAACTTTCTTATTTTCCTTTCCAACCGGTCAATGACTGAAACCGGAGCTTTAAAGAGAGAAAAATAATAAAGAGGCAAAGCAGTCAGAATATGTTTGATAAGTGTCACCTTACCCCCCTTAGAAAGTGAGATTTGGTTCCAAAACGATAACCTTGAATCAAACTTGGCCAGAACTGGATCCCATATAACTTTAGAGTTAGATTTAGCTCCGAGTGGTAGACCAAGATAAATAAAAGGAATAAAATATGTTGAGCAACCCAAATCCGTCGCCCAATTATACAGTTCTGGAATGCCGCCAATAGGTATTATCTTCGTCTTTGTAGTGTTGATTTCCAGACCAGCAATGAACTCAAACCAACTTAGAGTCGAAAACAAATTATCGATCTCCACCTTATTGTTATCTAAGAAAAATATAGTATCATCAGCGTAATGCAGATGATTAACTATAATTCCATTATGAGTACAAGAAAACCCACTAAATAACTTCATGTTTGCAGCTCTATCTAAGAATCTCGAAAATCCTTCCATGGCAATGTTGAAAAGTAATGGAGAAATTGGGTCTCCTTGTCTGACACCTCTTGATCTTTTAAAGTAACCGAAAGAAGAATCATTGATCAAAACTGAAAAGGAAGCTATCGAGTAACAAAATCTAACTCACTTGCACCATTTTTTACTAAAACCCATCTTTTTTAAGACCATTTCTAAGTAGCTCCAATTGATTCTATCGAAAGCCTTTTCCAGATCAATTTTACAAATAATATCAGGTACACCAGAAGCTAACCTAGAGTCCACTAACTCATTTGCTATAAGAATACCATCGATGATTTGCCTTCCTTCCACATAGGCACATTGAACAGGTGAGATTAATTTGTTCATAACAAGTTTAAGTCTTGAAGAATGAATTTTGGAGATTATCTTGTAAACACTTGTTAACATGCTTACATCTGTTAGGCGAGGAAACCAAGAAAACAACAAAGACAATTCCGTATCTGAATAGTTGGAGCAATTATTTAGGCACAACTTTTGAATTTTTGATTCAAACAATTGTGACTGTAAAAAAGAATAATTTGTTATCTGGGGGAGCTGCAATAGAGACAAAACTTTGAGGTTTTGGAATCGAGTGATCAACTTACTGAAAACTTTGGGAACGCATTTGGGACTTAAATTTTGTAATATGTGGTGTGAGTTATTACGATGACGATGATACCATAAGGATTCTTGATTATTGTTTTGTATATGAAGCCATAGGCGACATGTTAAACCAAAGGAATTGCAATCATCTCTAGTCCCTAGGCGCTTAAATATAATATTTAGACAATCACTAGGGAGGTTTGTGATAGATGAAAAAGATCTACGGATTATACATGTACGGTCATCATCACCAGTTTCATTGCTTCGTTGTGCTTGTCTTGCTTTAGAAATAGAGATATTACATGTACCTTATTTGCACTTGTCATTGGATGATGAACTCATCATCAAGAAACCACGAGAATTTTACACCAAAATTCGAAAGACAATTATCGAATCAAGGTACATGTACGATTAAAAAAAAAACCTAGTTTTAGTTCAAGGAAAGATGGTGAATTAGGTTTTCATTACGGAATTGTCAAAGTTTGGTAGCTTTACAAATATAAGGAGATTTCACTCTGGTTAACTTTTTCTAGACATAACCTTGAAGTTTTTGTTGAATCTCCACTTACACCTACTCCACTTACCTATTCCACTTACCTATTCCACTCAACACCACTACTCATACTCCACTAAACACCTCTACTAACACTACTCAATTACTCCACTTAACACCACTACTCCTACTCCACTCAACACCACTCAATTACACTCAATTATTTTGTAATTTACTTATTCTCTTTACTTTGTTTTGTTGACTATAAATACCTCATATTTTGGAGATGAATGTACAATGAAACAATACAACAATTAAGTTTGAGTTGAACCTTAAGTTTAACATGGTATCATAGCTCCATGGTGAGTTGAGTGTTTCTTAGTAATAGTGAGTGCTTCGTTACTTCGATTGATCCTTCTTCTGCTGGCTTAAGGTTCTTGTATTTATTTATACACTTATTGAAACAAGTAAGTTGTACTACCGATTTTATGATAAACTTGTTATGTTGAGTTTATGATTGTTCTTTTTTAAATCCTACTTAATCTTGTTAATCCATTTATCTTGGACTAAGTAAGTTGCACTGCTGTTTTTGTTTCTTACAAACAGTTATCATCTTTGATCAAGATCTTTTTTATCTTAGCTAATTAAGTTTGTTTTTCTTATAAGCAAACCCCTGTTAAGTTTGTTTTCATATATTTGGTTGATTTGTCGAACTTAATTTCTCTGTGCAAGAGAGAAAACTTGATTTGAATTTGATTATTTGGTTGATTTACCATTTTTACCGTTATAGGAATTATTCCTCATATTCGCTTATTCATATAATTTTTAGCTGCTAGCTAGTATCTAGCTGGTTTGTTTTTCTCCCCCCATAAACAGTTGTGTACACAATTAGTTTCATTTGTACCCTTTTTAGTCTCATTTAAAAAAAAAAAAAAAAATTTGCAAGCTGCTTGCGACCTGTATTCATACTTCATATAATTTCTTCTTTAATCGTGATAATGTCTTCCTTTAGACGTTGTGTTTACTGTGGAAGCAATTCACACTTTGTGGAGAGATGTTTCATGAAAATTAGGTATCCCGATTGGTGGGACACCTATAGAGCTAAAATGAAAATGGATCAAAACGGGGCAGATATATGTCCTTTGATGGTGACGACAACAACCGGTACTCATTCTTCCGTTGTTAAATCTCATTCTTTAGTTGATCCGAACCTTTTTCAGCAATCAAGTAAGGTTGATATCGCTTTACTTACTACTAATTCTGAAAAAGATCATGGTTGGGTACTTGACTCCGGTGCCACTAGTCACATGACATTTGAAGCATCTATCTTGAAAGATGCATGTGCACCTGAATGCTCAAAGGTGTATAATGCCAATGGTGTTCCGTATCCGGTTATTGGAGCTGGGAGAGTTGATCTGAATTCTTCCTTGAATTTAAAACATACTATGTTGATTCCTTCTCTTTCTAATAATCTTTTGTCCGTATCACAAGTGACTGCACAATAAATTGTGTAGTATTAATCTATTTGACCTTTTGTTTTCTTCAAGATCTTGGTAACGGGAAGATAATTGGGCATGGTACTAAAAGAGGAGGGTTATATTACATAGATGATGTGTGTGAAGGACGGTCTTTGTCGGCCAAGGGGTCATCTCATGCAAATGAAGATCAAATTCTATTGTGGCATCATTGGTTGGGTCATGTTTCTTTTGGTTATTTGCAACACTTATTTCCAACTTTATTTTTAACCTGCAAACCTTCTGATTTCAGTTGCGAAACTTGCATCTTAGCAAAGAGTCACCGTGCGACTTACCCTGATAGCTTAAGAATAAGATTAATTCCTTTTGCTTTGGTTCATTCTGATGTTTGGAGGCCTTGCCGGATTACAAGTAATTCAGGATTTCGTTGGTTTGTTCTATTTGTCGATGATTGCACGCATATGACTTGGCTTTATTTGATGAAAATTAAAAGTGATGTAGCTGGTATTTTCAAATCTTTTCATGTGATGATTCAAACACAATTTTCCACTACTCTAAAGGTTCTTCGTTATGATAATGGTGGTGAATATGTTAATGAAGTGTTACAAGGTTATTTCCAGGAACATGGTTTAGTTCATGAGACTACTTGTCCTTCTACGCCATAACAAAATAGTGTTGCGGAGAGGAAGAACATGCAATTACTTGAGATTACTAGAGCTTGTTTGATTGGAGCAAACATGAGGCCACATTTCTGGGAAGAAGTTATCACTAATGCAGTGTATCTTCTTAATCGTGTACCGACTAGTGTTTTGAAATTTCAAACACCCTTGGATAAATTGGCTTCGTTTATGACGATTCCTTCTCAGCTTAAACTCCATCCGCGAGTGTTTGGATGTACCGTTTATGTACACATACAAAAACATTTGCGTACGAAGATGGACCCATGTGCACTAAAGTGTGTTTTCGTTGGTTATCATCCGTACCAAAAGGGTTACAGGTGTTATCATCCTTCTACTCGTAAATTTTTTGTTAGCATGGATGTTACCTTCTCCGAGCACGAGAAGTTTTATTAAACAAATGAATCCATTCCTACTCTTCAGGGAGAGAGTCAAATTGAAGAGTTGAATTGGATTGATTTATTTCCAACTAATAGTGAGATAAATCTTCCGGTCAGTGAAGAAATTTCAATTAACACTCCTGGTTCTACTGATATTGGTGCGATCACTATGACACACACGAAAATAGTTCAAGAGGTCGAAACTCATGTGATTGAAGTCCCAGTCCTTTCTTCACCAGTAGTACCTACAACAAGTTATCCTCTTGCTGAAACTCATGTGATTGAAGTCCCCGTCCTTTCTTCACCAGTAGTACCTACAACGAGTTATCCTCTTGCTGAAACTCCCGAGGTGAACCAAAATCCTTCGATTAATACTAATAATACATGTGAGTTACTTGAAACTGATAAGTACCAATTACCACAAAGAAGTAATCGTGGAGTTCCACCAGATCGTTTTTCACCTGAAGCAATTAAGAAGGTGAAATACCCTATGGAAAACTACATGTCTACTCATAGATTATCAGAAGCTAGCAAAGCGTTTGTCAGTCAAATGGCAGATGTTACTATTCCCAGAACAGTAGAAGAAGCACTATCTAATCCGAAATGGGCTGGTCCTATGAAAGAGGAGATGGTGGCACATGAAGAAAATGGTACATGGGATATAGTCTCACTACCAAAGGAAAGAAACCAGTTGTCTGCATGTGGGTATATACTATCAAGCATAATCCAGATGGATCGATTGATAAGTACAAAGCAAGACTTGTGGCTAAGGGATTTACCCAGACTTATGGTATTGATTATCAAGAGACATTTGCTCATGTTGCGAAATTCAATACTATTCAAGTCATGCTTTCCTTGGCAACAAACTTAGGATGGGCTCTACAACATTATGATGTAAAAAATGCTTTTTTACATGGTGATTTGCAAGAAGAAGTATACATGACACTACCTCCATGTTATAATGCTCCAAACAATGCTAATGTTGTGTGTAAGTTAAAGAAGGCTTTATATGGTTTGAAACAATCTCCCAGAGCATGGTTTGGTAGATTTCGTATTGCAATAAAGAAGTTTGGGTATATACAGAGTAATGCTGATCATACCTTGTTCCTTAAAAGAGTAGGTGACAAGGTAACTGCTCTTATTATCTATGTAGATGATATGGTGGTAACAGGAAATAACCCTCAAGAGATGAGTAATCTGAATAGTTGCTTGTATTCTGAGTTTGATATGAAAGATTTGGGTGGACTTAAGTACTTCTTGGGTATTGAAGTTAATCGATCCATAAAGGGAATTTTCTTGTGTCAGCGAAAATATGTGATTGATTTGTTGAAGGAAACTGGTATGAATGGTTGTACGCCAATCGGGTCTCCTATGGAACAAAATCATGGTCTTGGAGAATGTTCTGATCAAATACCAGAAGACAAAGAACAATACCAGAGGTTAGTTGGTCGCTTGATTTATCTTTCTCATACAAGACCAGATATTTCTTATGTTGTAAGTGTTGTAAGCAGATTTATGCATAATCCGGGTCAGCAACACATGGATGCAGTCATTAGGATACTAAGATATTTGAAGTCTGCACCAGGTAGAGGTTTGATGTTTTCAAAACATGGACATCTTGATGTATCAGGTTACACTGACTCAGACTGGGGAGGTAAAGGTGACAGGAGAAGATCAACATCTGGGTATGTTACCTTTGTTGGAGGAAATTTAGTGACATGGTGGGTCAGTAACACATGGATGCAGTCATTAGGATACTAAGATATTTTAAGTCCGCACCAGGCAGAGGTTTGATGTTTTCAAAATATGGACATCTTGATGTATCAGGTTACACTGACTCAGACTGGGGAGGTAAAGGTGACAGGAGAAGATCAACATCTGGGTATGTTACATTTGTTGGAGGAAATTTAGTGACATGGAAGTCTAAGAAACAACAGGTTGTTTCCTTATCCAGTTCTGAAGCAGAATACATAGCAATGGTGAAAGGCATTTGTGAATTGTTATGGTTAAAGAGGCTTATGGAGGAGCTCGGTTTCCCTGTTGAAAAACCTATGAAGTTGTTTTGTGATAACCAGTCCGCAATCAAAATTATAGAAAATCCAGTGCAACATGATCGAACAAAGCACGTGGAAAATGATAGGAACTTCATTTATGAGAAACTCG
The DNA here is from genome assembly GCA_023529315.1 of Papaver bracteatum. Classification (NCBI taxonomy): domain Eukaryota; kingdom Viridiplantae; phylum Streptophyta; class Magnoliopsida; order Ranunculales; family Papaveraceae; genus Papaver; species Papaver bracteatum. The sequence goes on from JAJJWX010002909.1 coordinate 47,095, forward strand.
AAGAAAACATTATTGAAGTACCATATGTCCGAACAACACAACAGTTGGGAGATATTCTGACTAAGGCCGTATCAAATAATATATTTAACGATTCACTTGTCAAGTTGGGCATCTGTGACATATATGCACCACCTTGAGGGAGAGTGTTGAATCTCCACTTACACCTACTCCACTTACCTATTCCACTCAACACCACTACTCCTACTCCACTAAACACCACTACTAACACTACTCAATTACTCCACTCAACACCACTCAATTACACTCAATTATTTTGTAATTTACTTATTCTCTTTACTTTGTTTTGTTGACTATAAATACCTCCTATTTTGGAGATGAATGTACAATGAAACAATACAATAATTAAGTTTGAGTTGAACCTTAAGTTTAACAGTTTTGAAATTCCCCGTGGTCCTACCATTTAAGACAATGACTCTTCTGTCTAAAGACTCTATTTACCTTGTAAAATCTAATGCTTGGTAAGGTGTAAATATGTCATTCCTGTATTTACGTTCTGTCAAGCCAAACTAGGACCGAAAGTCCAGGTATCAAACTAAGGTTCTGGTCATAACCTGGGTAACAGGCTGAAGGAAGTACAAATTAATTGACGGAGGAAGAGGAATCTATGGAGGCACGAAAAAGAGACACGAAAAAGAGAACATGAATACAAATTAATTTTATCAGAGGACTACGTGAATTGTGATTACCATCCAACACCATGAAACTGATTCTTACGTATGTACATCAACAATAACCTCATTTATTCTCTTCAACACGCTCTGGCAACTCATGCATCTTAGACAAGTTATGAATGTTGATACCATCCATAAACATGCCATCTATTGGCCTCTTTCCAGTAAACATCTCTAGTAAAAGAGTCCCCTACATCACCTTGTGTCGACACTTCTTCCCCATTCTATTCTGCATACCCAAAACAAAGATTAGGCCTCAAGAACAAAATATTGTAAATTCTGATTTAATTAGTAATAAAAATCAAAATATAACTCTTCTTTTTTTACCTGGAGAAACATACCGATTGATCCCTTTATTGCAATTGAGTTTGTGTCTTGTTCATACAGCTATCTAGAATTACTAGAGAGACCAAAGTTAAGGAATTTAGCCGAGCCAAAATCACCCACACGGGAAGTTAAATCATCATCAAGAAGGACATTGCTTGGCTTCATGGCAATATGCAATGGGCCAATTCCTCAGAAAAAATTGTGGGCGATTCTTCCACGATGGAATCCGATAAGTGAGATTTCGAGTAAGTGTTTACATAATCTTCTTATGTCCGAAGAAATGATTCATCGAAATAATGAGTCACCCGTTCCATTGATATGGATACATCTGAGATCACCAAATGCTCGGGAGTTCCTCTTTTCAATCCTTTTGCTTCTTCTTGTTGCTGGATATCTCGTTCGTACACATCTTCTCTTTGTTTCATGGTGAAGATAATTCAGCGTAGAAGCAAAATCCATGGCAATGTTCAATCTTCTTTCTAGGTTCATATTTTTCTCTTGTATTTGATTTTCATTGTTTGACTCAGTTACCGCTGGGTGCAGCCTATTCTCCTGAATCCCATTAACCATGGATTCAAAAACTAGCAATGTGAAAGGATTTCCTTGAAAATCAGTACTTGCATGGACAAACAGTTACAATCTTGAGTAAATTTCTATGTCTTAACTTTCCTCAAAGCATTACATTAAGCCATGAAACTCTTAGTTGTTCCTTTTTGTTGAATGTGTAGAACTTTCACTGCAACAGGTTTTGATTAATTTTGTTGAAGAATTCCCTCATATACAGTACCAAAATTTCCCACATCAAGCAAATTGGTAGAATTGTTAAATCCATTGGTAGATTTAAAAAGCTCACTGCAAGAAAATATTTCAAACCGTATACCCTTGTCTAAGGATGTCAAAGGCAGTTTGTTTTTGTACTTCTTTCTCCAGAAACCGTATACCCTCGTCTAAGGATGTCAAAGGCAGTTTGTTTTTGTACTTCTTTCTCCAGAAAGAACTGCAACGTCTATATATAAGGACGACAAAGACTACAAAAAATGTTAGGACGACCAAGACGGGAAATGCAAAGATTGTCAAAACTCCAAGGATTGTTCGGACTGCAAAGACTGTGGACGAAAGATGGACAGATTACAAATACTCCCAGGATCATGAAGACGATTACAACTGTGATGGTGAGATATGCGATATTTGAAATTGAGTTACCAATGTGTCTCTCTGTTGACCACAAGGATGTCCTAGGCAATGTGGCGTTGTAACTGCGTTAATATGAATGTCGGCTTGGTTTCGATGCACTAGACTATAATGATGCACTATAATAAACAAGTGAGAGCGAGAGAATGGGAGTGTGTCCATGCATATATTATGCATTTACCCTTATTAATCATGTAATAATAATCATAGTCTATTAGATTGAGTGCCGAATCGTACATTTCTTTTTTCTTTTGAGAGGCTAGGAAATTTAATTTTTAAGAAGAACGACAGTACAAATGGGAATTAATCACTGGAACCAACAGGTGCAACACATAGGCTGCTATATATCCAAAAGAGCAAACTAAAAGGACGACGTTTAGGTAGGTGTCTCTTTAAGCCCTGACCGTGCACTTAAAAGGACGACGTTTAGGCCATATAAGGTTCCACTGGTCGCAAGGAATGAGACGAATGCGGAAGCACACTAATGTTGTTGAGCTCCAAATCTCGAACTTACTGTCATGTAACTTATGTTACTAGATATTGTTAAACAATTTATAAGCTAAAATTGTAGACCGGAATTTGTCAGTTAAAACTGAATACACAAACACAAACTATACACGTACTGAAATTTATTTGAATATGAAACTGACCTCGTGATATAATTCAAAAACAAAGTGTTGCTGAAATTTTTTAAAGAAAAGCCAAAAAAAAAATAGAACCACATAAATGATTTCTTACGGTGTGTTAGCACCAGAAACTTCTACGCTTCGTACACGCTAGAAGACAGCAGTTACGTATTAAACAGCACTTTGAAATTCCACGTTATTGCAACTCCTCTAATAGATCCTTCTGAAACGTTGGCCAACCTCGGGCCTTTTGTGACGTGCTGAGAGACCTAGACGTTCAAGCCCCCCACCACTAACAATTGCTTCGATCCCCTTCGGAATTAGTTCGCACCCGCGTGCATCGACATCCTTTAAGGTCCTCGAACATCCAAGAAATCCAATACCTGTTATTTTGCAGCATGAATAAATACAAACCCTGCGCAATTCGCGACAGTTCTTTATGAGAAAAGCTATGCCTGAATCAGTAATCGAGCTACAATGTGAGAGGCCAAAAGGATGGGCAGCATTTTGCCAGGTCTTCCAAACCTCTATCAGTAATAAGATAATCCATCAGACTAACATATGTCTAACGTGTTGGGTTTACGTCTTATTTTGTGACCCAATAGTCTTTGGTGCCCCCTTATCAATTAAGGGGGAGTGACTAACACATGCTTTGTTTGAAATGTTTTTGTTAACAAAAACATCCAGGAGACTTGTTTTTGAGTCTCACGGGTTTAGCTTCTTCTTTGAGAAGAGAAGAAAGAGAAAGAAAGAGAGGAAGAAGAGAAAGAGAGTTAGAGAGAATTAATCCACCATTTTTGGTGAGATTAGAGGCATCTTGAAGAGGAGAAGAAAGGGTTCTTGTTGAAGGATCTTTTGGTTGGTTGTGGTGGAGAATTAATTGATCAATTTCCACATCTCTTCAAAGGGGGAAAAATCTAGGGTTTGTCAAACCCTAGTAGTAAGTATCTCAAATCACTTCTTGTTCTTAAATTGATAGCGAATCTCATATTATATATGAATGTATTGTTGATCCATCCTTAGGGGTGAGTGTAATTAGGCAAATTGATATCCAAGTGCTATAGGCACCTTGAGGTTGTTGTTATCCCCAAATTTGGGAGAATTGTGTGTAACCCATTATTGTTATAGTGGAAGATTTGCCCGTGGTTTTTTACCCTTCACCTTGGAGGGGTTTTTCCACGTAATTGCCGGTGTTGTGTGATTGCTTCTATATTGCGTAGTTGTGTATTTCCGCATTGTGTTTCATTGCTTGTGTAGGTTTCGTATTGCGCATAGCGGCTCGGATTTCGTAAGCCTCCCCCAACAAAACGTGGGAGCCAAGAAAACATCAATGACAATTCAGTATCAAAAAAAAATCTGAATAAAAGCAGCCGTCTAAGCACAGATTTTGTAGTTTTGATGCACAGAACTGCGGCTGTAATACAACAAAATCTGTTATCGTCAGGAGCCCCATTAGAGACAAATATTTGAGATTTTGGAATCGACTCAAAAACTTGGAAAGAAATACGGAAAATCTTTCATTAAGAAATACAAGAGTCAGACTATTCAAAAATTTACGATCAGAAACTAAAGTAAAAAAAAGCAAAGTATACCTTTGTCGTCTCGCGATGGAGTACAAATTGTTACAAGGGGATTTTATATAGGGTTTTATTAACTTGTGCATCCATGCACAAGTTAAGCCCTATTATTTAATTATTTTTTACATTGATAAAAAAAAATCTGTTGAAAAGCCTTTGGCATTCGCAAAATCAGTTTATCCAATACTGCCCCTCAATTACTATCCTTGTTTTCTGTTGACTATTTAAAAATGTACTCCAGGAGTAGCATAATTTCAAAGAAAACTAGAGAGATAAACAAAGAAAAGTCAACAAAAAACTTCAGGCTAGTCGAACATGTAGATTTACCGATGATTGGCGCAATAGTGATTCATTTCATGATTTCACCGTGACTGATTGATCTCTTCGTATTCTTATCTTGAAATCATCTTCCATCTAGTTTCTCCATTTCACTAGCATCATCAAAAATTCATATTGTTTCAAGGAAAAAAATTGATGATTCACTTCAGATGATCATGATGGGTCACATGATTTTTTTAATCCTTATCACCACTACCATTCTGGAACAAAAACATGAATTAGCCACTAACGACTAACCACCACTGCTCTTCATCAATCACCGCGACCATCTCCTTCGCCAACCTCCATCAGGAATGGCAGCAAACCATCATCGATGCCACCAATCATAATCACGTTCTTCCCCTGTTATTGCTGGAGCTTCAAAAAACAATGGCAGCAGCACCATTGAGTCGTTACTCTTCAACAGCTGCCATCTTCCATCACGATATTTACAAGAAAAACAAAATCAGTTACAAGTTTGGATTGGCGAAACATAGTCAGACTTTTTATTTTCAGAAATCTTTTTAAATTATGATGAAGAAAACCGAATTGAATACCAACCCCAAATGTTTCACTTTTGTTTTCCATTTATCTGTGAGTGAGAACAGAAAATACAAAGCAAGGGGAAGAGACGGAAATAACGAGGGTAGGAAAAAGATTTAAAGGAAATAAAATATAAAACCCTATGGGTATCTATGGAAATTGATTTTTATTTCCAATGTTGACTGTATTTTACCGAGATATTTGATAAATCAATAAGCAGTTATGAAAACAAAAACAAAAAAGCCCAATTATACTCTTGTTAACTTGTGCATGGGTGCAAGTTGTTTTAGTTGATGATCTTGAAATCCATTTTTGTAGAAGTAACGAAAAACAAAAACAAACACCCTTAATTATACCGTGAAGTAACGAAAAACACTGCCACCCCGTATAGTATGGCCTTAAGGGTGTTTTAGTTGTTTTACCGATGTTTGATTCCTTTCTTTGTATACAAAAATTCTTAACGTATCGCCCATATCAGTAAACCTAAAAATAACTCTCACATAATTTATAATTGTGGGGCCAAAAATGGACCTATGTAAATTTATACGAGGAGGTTGTTTTTGAGTTGTTTTAGGGGGCAATGTGTTTTTTTTTTTGGAACAAGAAAAAAGTGTTATTGAAACAATTAGGACAGTGTTACATGTTTAGCATCCTCCTGCAATAAAGGAATAATCACAGGAGGAGCATTGTTGATCCAAGTTTGAGTGATTTTATCGATTCTAGCTAACTTAGAAAGAGCATCCGCTACTCTATTACATTCTTTCTGAACATAAGAACATTTCCAAAAACAATTTTTTTCCATGAATAACTTGATGTCCTTAATAAGATTTACGTATCTCTAGTCGATGGAGGGAATGTCTTTATTCACAGCATCCACTACCACTTTGCAGTCCAGCTGAAACATAACTTTCTTCAGCTTTAGAGCAGTTGCCCATCTGACAGCTTCCCAAAGCGCCATACTTTCCGCCCGCACAACACTGCTTACATTTCCCAGAGTTTTGCTCCTAGCTTCTCTGCTTTCACCCACGTAATTACGGATGATCATACCAATACCAGTCGAATGATCATTATAGCAGTGAGAGCCATCACAATTCAAGGTAAGCATGTAAATAGGAGGAGGTGACCAGTGAATGTTATTGCGAATCACTTTTGGAAAGTTGACCTGGATGGGTGATTTCTGATTTGCCTGCTCCTCAATGAACAAGTTACTTCTTCTCACAATTTTCTCCGTAGTTGAATTTCTATTCTGAAACACCTTTTCACATCTCTCTGACCATATGCACCATGCTACGGTACATCTTTTTATAAGGTCCATATGAGTGATCCTTTTGCTGAAGAGATCATCGAACAAACTGCAAATCCAGTCTTCCAGATTGTTCACATTGCCAGAGTTCCATCCTAAAGTAGAGAACCAAACTTCCCGTGATAAAGTACAGTTTACAATAACATGGGGCGATGTTTCTTTATGTTGATTACAGAACGGGCAGGAATCGACAAAACTAGTCACTGGCATGCAGAGTTTATCCCAGGTAGGCCAAATATTTGAGAGGCATTTCCAAGTGAACTGACGAATTCTAGGCAGCATAGGTAGCTTCCACAGGGATTTGAAGATCTTTTGCATTCGAGGGCCAACAGAAGTTGTCGTTTGGGAATCTGAGGACATTTTCCGATAATCAGACTTCACCGAAAAATTACCATTCCTTTCAAGAAGCCACATCAATATATTCGTTTGTTGACTATGAACTTGTAGTTTTGAAATCTCAGATATTGTGTGTTGATCAAATAATTCATTTAGAACTGTCATATTCCAAGATGTGTGATCAGTTGAGAAAAGTTGATAGACATACCGAAATAGGTGAACCGAGTTGCAGTTTTTTTTAGGTTATGGAGCCGTATTGAGACTCGGAATCCAGCGGTGCTTCCATATTTGAATCATTTGTCCATTACCAACACAGCAACAACTATTTTGTTGCACAAAACTCAATTCTGAGCTGATGCTTCTCAAGGACGAAGTAGAATTGGTCTTCTTTTTTAAATTTAACAAAACATGCACCATCTGCAAAATATTTGGCCTTAAGAGACTTTTCCATAATATATTCACTATCTTCACACAGCTTCCAAGCCGACTTCGCTAGAAGCACTCTGTTGAATATTCTCATAACCCTTAATCCCAGACCACCTTCTTCCTTCGGGTTTTGGACTCTCTTCCATGTTGTGACATGTCTACCTCTGCAGGACATTTTATTCCGCCAAAAATCTTGTTGGGTCGACTCCATTTTTCTGATTGTAGTGTCAAGTAGATTGAAGCTGGTCATATGATGAATAGGAATTGCACTTGTGACATGCTTAAACATTATCGTTCTGGCAGCTTCAGACATGTTGCTTCCGTTCCATCTCGAAATTCTGTGATCCAATTTTCCAGCTAAAACTAAGAAAGTAATTTTATTATTTTGTCCAACAAAGAATGGCAGACCAAGATATTTTTCCTCTTTGATATTCAGTTCTCTAACTCCTATTATACCGCAGATTTCTTGGCAATGAGTGGGACTCAAATTAAAACTAAAGAAAATTGCAGATTTATTAAAATTTATTAGTTGACCCGAGCAAGAACTGAATTCCTCAATCACTTGAAGCAACTTGTTAACCTGAGATGGATTAGCTTTACTAAAAAGGACACAATCATCTGCGAACAACATGTGATTAATTTTAGGAGCTGACATGGAAATTTTCATACCAGTGAGTTTTTTTGAAGTTTCACAGTGTGCAAGATACCTTGAGAATGACTCAATTGCAATGATGAATAAGTATGGTGACAAAGGGTCACCTTGGAGAATGCCCCTTGAAGGAGTAAAATTTGTAGAGGGAGACCCGTTGAACTGAACTTCTACTTGAGTTGTGGTGATGCACTGAGAAATTATCTGGCAGAACTTTTGACTGAAACCAAACTTGTCCAGTATGTCTAGAAGGAAGATCCATTCAAGCCTATCAAAGGCTTTGAAAATATCCATTTTATGTGCTAGGTGACCACTTCTTCCTTTTTTCCTTTTCATGGCTTGAACAATTTCTTGTACAAGACAAACATTTTCAGACATCATTCTCCCTGGAACGTAAGTCGCCTGCAGAGGAGAAATAATTCTTTTGATGTGCTTCTTCAACCTAAGAGCTAAGATTTTTGAGATAACTTTGTAGACTGTATTGCAGAGAGCAATAGGTCTATAGTCTTCTGGCTTATGAGGGTTTTGAGTTTTAGGTATTAAGGAGACTCTAGTGTTGTTAAGCTGCTTGAGGAGGAAACCTGAATGGAAGAAGGCTTTAATCATCCTACAAACATCTTCTTTGACTGTTTCCCATTGAGATTGGTAGAACCCTGGTGGGAAACCATCCGGCCCCGGTGAATTCCAAGGATCCATGGTCATGAGAGTTGAGTAGATTTCATCATCTGAAGGGATGGATTCAAGAGAAATGTTGTCCACCTCTGTGATACATTTTGGCACGTGATGTAGAAAGTAATAGCTGTTGGAAGGATTAGCAGTAGTCATGATTTTCTGAAAATGAGATTGAAGGAGAGTTTCTAAAGACCCTCTGTCAGTGCACCAATACCCATCCGGGGCAAGTAGTGAATCTATTCTATTTCTGGCTCTTCGTTTGTTGGCTTTGATATGAAAGTATTTTGTTTTCTTGTCCAAGTCTTTGTAAAAATGATTTTTTGTTTCTTGCCTGTATGATCTTGCAAGGGCATCATTGAGAGTGATGATTTCTTTCTCCAAATCCATGACAACATTAGTATTACATCCATTGAAATCAGAAGATTGTAAATTGGACATATCTGATTGAAGTTGTCGAATTTTTGACTGAACATTACCGAAGACAGATTTACTCCACAAAGATAGAATGTGTCTAGTATTGGATAGATTATTAACAAGAACAAAAGAATTTGAACCAAAAAAATTAGCAGACCAAGCTTGTTTGATTTCTTCGCTACATTTTTCATCTTGTAGCCAATGTTCAAAAAAATTACAGTTTTTTCCGAAAGTTTTAATTGGTTTATAAAGATCCAACATAATGGGGGAGTGATCAGAATCATGTTGGGGCAGATGAGATAAAAGGGAATCTGGATAATCTAATAGCCATTCACTATTTGTAAGGGCTCTATCAATTCTAGATTTGTTTTTCCCTATTCCATGTTTGTTACTAGACCAAGTGAAAGGGTTTCCACTAAAACCAAGATCCGAGAGATTTGAATCTCTAAGCAAATTAGTTATATCTGAGGAAGTTCCTTGACTAGAATGATTGTTTCTATCATCCGGAGAAAATGTAATATTTAGATCGCCAAGGAAGACCCAAGGAATTTTAACCACATTACTTAAACTTCTTATATATTTCCACTGATCATCTTGTTCATTTTTATAAGGAGTACCATATACACAAGATTGGAACCATTCACCCTGACTTTCATCATTTGAGACCAAAGCATGTATCATTTTATCAGAATTGTTGACAATTTTTAAGGAAAAACCATCTTTACACAGAAGCATAAGGCCACCTGCAGCTCCAATAGATGGAACATAACAATTATTTGGCAAATTTAGAAACCTAGTATGCTTTAGGATTCTGTTATCGTTTATTTTTGTTTCTGAAAGAAAGATTATGTCAAGAGCATAGAAAGCATTTAGATGGTGGAGATGATCTCTAGTATCTTTCCCTAGTATGCCTTGACAATTCCAACTAAGGAGTTTCATATTTTGAAGAAGAAAAAAAGAGACAAAAAAATGGATAATAGGAAAACTAGAGATATTACTATGGAAAGATGGTAAAATTAATTGAAAAGAAAAATAAAGTGAATTTTAGAGTGTACCTTCACAGCAGCAGCCTCAATACTATCACGAAAATACGCCTTTGTTGAGAATACTCCCACATAAGTCAAGACATTCCCCATGTCAATAGTATCTTCATTTGGAATAGATGTTCCAGTATTATGGTTCATGATATTGTCTATGGAATTCTCTTCATCATCCTCATTTGTTCTTGATATCTTAGTTTTTGGTGATATCTGTCTACCAGAATTGTTTTCAGTAGCTCTTCTAAGGGTGTCATTACAAATGAGATTCCACATAAAGATCTGGGTATTGAAAGCTTGGTAGGTGAACTCGGACTTGATCTGATTAAAATTACAACAATTCCAAATACATCATATTATTGGTTTACAATTTGGGAATTTGAAATTAAAAAAAAATTCCCTCCATGAACTGGATCGGTAGCTCCGGATCGAGAAATTCGTCAACATCATAGGGATCATAAACATGATCAAAATTATAATACTGGAACATACTGTTTTGGATTACCAAATTGGTAATTTGCAATACTTTGGAAGAAGATACTGCTGCACCTTTATGTGACTGCAACCATATCGTTGATAAAAGGAGGTAAATTTGGACAAAGTCCAATACTGGATGCTTTTCATGACAGAAACAAGGATCTACAAACAGAGTTAACAAATCATAAGAAAGAAATTTAAAAAACTCAAGGGAGGAAAAAAACAAAAGGGAAAGAGAAAACTAAGAGAACCAAAAAATAATTAGAAAGATAGAAAATTAGAACATAGATGAATTGAAAATCGAAACAGAAAAACACTAGAAAGTGAAACGAAAGTGAGAAAGAAGATCAATGGATAAGCAGGACAAAACACATAGACTAGAAAAAGAAAAAGAAGACTAGATTAGAAAAGAGAGATTGGAGCAGATTAAAAGAAGATTGGGAATTCCAAAATGATTTTGGAGAACGAATCGGAAATCAAAAGAATTTCCAAGTTACAAGCTCATTGTTGATATATGATTGGAGGTAGGTGTGGATCGTAGTCATCAGGAAGATTGGAAGAAGATTGTTAATGGATGCGGATCGGTAGAGACTCACGAATATTCAAAAACCGAGTTGCAGAGCAAAACTCGGAGGAAAGAAAAAAATCAGTCATTTTTCCCGGGGGCAATGTGTTTAGAACTATTATTTTTTATATGTATGAGAGATAGGGAAATCGACTCCGGCTGGGAAGTGTTTGTTAAACTATTTTCTTTGGGTCTGCTTAGGGGAGTCGGACCCTGTCGATCAATAACTAGACCTAAAACGAATATTAGCCACCTTAGTTATGAAACCCACACAACTTATTTATTTTTATCAAAATGAAGAATTTTCATTAGAGAAAGAATTTACAAAGGGTCTACAAGAGGTAAAAAAAAAACAGAAGAAAACAGGAAAACAAAACTACCTAAGAAAGAAATTTGTTTCCCAATTAGTGACAGAGCAATCAAAATTCAGATGTACTCTAGACCCTTTGGAAGCATCCCAATATTGTAGGATCGAGCAAGAGAGAGGAGAGCACACTTCTCACAAACTTGGCGATCACTCAAACGAATTTCCTAATAAATATCAAACTCTAAACAAAGACACTTTCCTAACATAAACCAAACTCTAAATAAAGCACACTTCTAGTAACACAAAAAAAACTCTAAACATAGTAAAACTCTAAAACCAGCAACCAGCATAACTTGTTTCTCAATTAACTCGACTTCCAAATATGACACGGTGTGTCAACTACTCTTGTTGATCCAAACTGACTGGATCAACTGCAATAGTTGATCCAAACTCTTCTTCATACTGTGTCAATAATACTTGTTGATCCACTAACCAAATCACCATATATTGGTTTAACTTCCAACATCCTCCCTTAAACCAAGATATCATTCAACAAGAATTTTGTAACCCTCTTCTACTCCTCATCTTCTTTCATTAATAGACGTCAGCACGTCCTTGTATTTTCTCATTTTCTATTCCTCTTTTTCCATTGATAAACGTCAACATACAACACCATTAAAATTATTAATAGTGGAAGTAGCACATTCTTATCTTTTCTCATCTTCAAAGATACCACCAACAAACCCTTACTCCTTCATACTCAATTATAGCTTATACCAATTTCATGATCCTACTGGAATTCTGTCAAACACTCACTTCATACTGCTATCATACCATAGCAACCATCACAAACTTCTTTTCACGTTCTTCTTCATCGCAGCGGAACACCATCCTTAACAAGCTAGAAACATTATTGTTGTGCTCTATTCAACTTGCTGACCAAACAAAAATTCCACACTGGAATTGCTTCACTTTTCACGGTCACATCCTTGTGATGCCTCTTCTCAAGCCTACCTTGCTTTATCTTCACGATCACAACTCATGGGATTTTAACCTACTATTGTTGTTCTCTACAACTCATGGGATTTTCACCCACTATTGTTGTCTTCACTTCTCTCATCACCTCCTTGTGATTACTTCTCTTTCTTCACAACCTTTTTTTTTTTTCTTGTTCCAGTTACGCTATTTAAAGCCGAAACTTTCACACTTCTTTACTCTTCAAGATTCTCTCACAATATCTTGTCATCACGCTTCTGCCACAAGCGTTCTTCTTTATAAAGTCTGACACACTTAGTAGGTAATCCAAGTTTCTCTCACAAACTCTTCAACCTTACAAGATGTTTGAGCTTAAACTTCAACTACCTACCTTCCTCCCTTAAGCTCAAACATAATCACTATAAATAGGTAGTAACCCTTTGAATCAACCACTCACCCAAAGCTTCTTCACCTTTTAAAATCAACCAATGCTCTGCCACAGCAACCCATGTTTACAACCACATTACCGATCACAACCATCATCAAAACTATTAACTTCGAACCCTTCTCGGACTTAACCATCATGCCTCCTTTTCTTATTGTCACTCAGGCATTTAAACAAACACCCTGTCTTCTTGTTTTCTTAGCTTTATAGATGTACACACATATTATACCAAACATCCCTTTCCTGGTTACAAACACCACTTTTTAACGCAAGATTCTCCCTATTTCATCTCTTCACCGAAATGAGTGCAACACGAACTCCATTAATCACCAATTTTCATCATCGCTGATAACAACCAACGATGTCCAAACATCCCTTTCCTTCCATTGATCATCACGCAACAAGACGCAATCGTCATAACAGCGAACCATGTTTTTTTTTTTTTTTTTTTTCGGCAGCAACAATTTCCTTCTTCTTAGCTTCACAGAAACCACAGTATTTAACCTTCAAAGATCTCTTCCATTACGCACAACTGCGTCAGCTCTTCCCTGGCTATCCTAGTCTTCGATATCATCTACTATTCTACTTTACAGACCCATCAATTCTCAATCAACTTGAATTATTAGTTTCATCATCAAGCCACTACTGTTAGTTGTATGATGAATTCAAACAAAGCCATCGATTCCAACTCTACACAAATCAATATCATCATCATCTCTGCCAATCACGCTACAACAAAACACACGTTTAGTAACAAAATTTTATGTGACCAATAAAATTTTGTCTACAAATCTAGTGTTTAGGTAGGAATTTTTTTTTTTGGTCACCATCAATATTTTTTTCGCGACAAACAGTAAATTTTGTCTTTAACGTTGTCACTGAAAAAATTTGTGACCAAATATAGCGACCAATACTGTCTCCGTCTCTAAATTATTTTTTTGTGACCAAATATAATGACCAATCGTGTCTCCGTCACTAAATATTTTTTTGTGACAAATTATTTTGGTCACAGAATTGGAATCTAGCGACAAAGATAAAATGTAGTCTCTAGATATCTTGTTGCCAACGATTCGAAACTTTGGTCCCTGAATGTATCTTATGTTGACAAAACTAGTTTGTTGCCGAAATGATTGCATGTCAAATGAGGATTTTGCCGTTAGAACTATTAGTATCCGAACAAATTATAGTCACAAAAGGATTGTTTTTTACAGGCGAAAGAAAAACGGTCTCGGAAAATACTATTGCTGACAACTATAACTTTTGTCCCTATATCTCTATGTATGCTGACAAAAACGATTCATCATCCAAATGAATACGAAGCAAAGCCGAAATTTTGTCCTTAAAATTTGGTTGCGACAAGAAAAACTGTAGTCTTCAAATCCCAATATTCAGTGACTGCTAGTGATTTAGTCTTCTCATATTACAATAATCGATCAAAAAAAAAGTGCAACAAAATTTTGAGTGACATTACTAAGCCTCAGCACACATTCAGAACCTTAGGAAAATTTTGAAGTATAAGCAGGCACTCAAAATACCATGGCACTCAAAATTTTCATTTCCAGGAGGCTAAGAAGAGGTCTCTGCAACGGTGGATAATTGGATGACGTCTGACGTCTCCAATCTGAACAACATCGCAACCGCATATCACAACACCACACTATTGATGAAGCAGTACAATGAACTTGTTGCAGTCTATGATAAGATTCAATAAATATTTAATCGAGTTTGCTTGTTTACAAACGCATTCAAAGGGGTATTGAGTTTCTTAGCACATACATGTATGTTTGATGCATCATTTGCTTCGATCTCGGGTGATTCTCCATTTTCTTCCATGAAAGCGTCGTCCAGGGTTTCCTCTCCACAAAAGTTTGGATCATTCAACATATACCCCAAATCGTCTTCTCTAAACGGTCGTGAACCTTCAACATTATGTTCTTCACGATGATTCTCACCTTCTTCTTCATATCCATCCATTTTTGTTGATTATTTAAAAAAAAAATGGGTTTTCCCTTTTATCCTTCTTCTTCTTCTCTATAACTCAAAAATGACAACAAATGAAAAAAAATGAAACAAATTTCTTCCAAATACTACAGCCATAACAATCGGACGTAAATTTATATATTTATTTTAACTAACGAAATAAATCGGTAGATAAATATCTTAAATTATCTACCGATTATTTAAGGGTAATTTTGCCATTACAAATTATTCGAGATAAGGGTGTCTTCGTTTTATGTTTGGGTGACCTTATTTTGTTTTATTATTTACTTCTAATTCTTTTTAAGTAGCCCCTATAAACGCCATGATATATAAATGAAAGTTCAACTCAGATGGATTTTAAAACATAATGTGCCTGAAGAAAGTGTTATATACGCCCAAGCGTACTCATTCGAAGTCTTTGGGATAATTGAGTTTAAAGTAGACCTTATTAAACACTGAAATTTCATATGATGTGGCCACGAAGGACAGGTCAAAGTCTATGTCGGAGAGAGAGAGAAAGAAAGAAGGGACGCTGTAATTTACTAGTTAATGGTGTCACAAAAAAAAAAAAACAGTGTGTTATAGACGTTCACAGTAGCATAGTACAGAGCCTAGTTAGCAATTCGGGATACGGAAGGGAGTTCGGGACGGCATACGTACGAGAATTATACGAATTCAGGGAGATCAGATTCGGTCAAAAATCCGGTCAATGGTTCGTTATTCGGGTAGTAGTTCGGAACGGCATACGTACGTGTATGTTCGTTTTAGAAATGTAAGTTCGTCATTGAAAATTCGGCCCATAACAAAAGACAATTTAGTGTTATATGCAATAGAAATATGACTTCAAGTAATTATATAGAAAGTATCTAGTGTTATATTCAACATCCAACAAGCAGACCAATGGTTTATAGCTTACCTAGCAACCTATAGGTCATATGTTCGAAACCCATGACCTTTACTTTTAAAAAAAAAAACTAAAACTAGGTGGATTCGTATCAACTTAGTAATTCAGTGAGTAACTCTTGTCCAAATCGTATCAACTCACTAACTCGGTGAGTAACACCTGTCCGAATCGAATTACCAAATTATTCGAAAATCCGAATTATCCCCGATTAATTCGGGGACTCCATAATATACGCGTACTATGTTCGGCCGATTGGTACGTATTCGGGCAGTTCGTTCGGATTCGCGAATTATACGCGAATAATTCGCCGAAATGTTAACTAGGGTACAGAGCACTTGATGATTAGAATTCTCTTTTTGTTCATTGAATTTGGATTGAAAAGACATTGGTGAAGGAGTAGTTGAACTTATTTTTCTCAGCATCTTTTTCCCAACACCCACAAAAAATGAATCCCAGTGTCATACTTACGTGACTGTCATGGTCGAAAAAGTTAAAGTATCATTTTCCAAAAAACTGAGGGAGTACTTCCTAAACACTTCCGGTAAGAGATTGTCTAGGTGTGGTAGCATGGGTTTACTATGAAGTCTAGAATAAATTTAGACGGTCACCGGGGAGGCTTGAGTTACTGGATGAGGTTCTAAGAGTTTTACCCACACACCTTAGTTACCATAGATAAGTGATACTGTACAGTCCTTCGAAAAAAATTCAACGCAGCAAGGAGAATAATAATAAAAAAAAGGAAATGTAAATGTAAATTTGTACACGGAGTTCGACTAAGAGGACTTAAAACTAATTAATTCATCCAAGAAAACTACTGCAAGAGATAAACATACAGCGGATTGCACCCCAAGACAGAGATGGGGTGGTCCCCTTATTACCCGGTGGATTTGCAGGGCAGGGTTTAGTGTAGGTCCCACCATTCGTGCGGTACAACTTGTGGGATTGAGCCCGCGGGATTTAAATCATTTTCGCAAGAGAATTGAGAAACAAAAGATGGCAAGAGAGATATTTTGTAAATATCAAACGAAAGTCATACTCATTTCGTTCCGATTTACTTGATGTTATAGAGTTTTTCACGCAGATTAAGAAGCAACATAGAGAGTAATTTTTTTCCAAATTTACCCATATTAATAGCTTCCTAGAATTTTAAACCGCCTAGTTTTTAGTTTTTAGATTTAATGTAAATTACATATCCCATTGTAATTTACTTGGGATAAACCAAATATTCCTTTCAAATCCTTGGAATAACCATTTATCTACTAATTACAATAAGAATTAATGGTATGCTGTGATTCCAATGCAAGGGTAAATCAGTGAGAATTTAGGAAAAATACTAAAACCCTCATCTATTTTGGAACACAAAAAAAATCCTAAAACATCAAGTAAATTGGAATGGAGGGAGTATAAATTAACGGCGAAACAAGTAACGTGGAAAATGCATATATCTCCAAACATATAAGGTTGTTTGTTGATGTTGACTATCGGACTAGCCAGGAAGACTAATTACTAAAACTACACCAACTTGATGTCATGATATCCTGATCCATCTGCATACCTAGCCGTGGCGATTAGCAAGTAACCCCTTTATCCCCACGACGGTTTCAAGCAGGGGCGGAGCCGGCCTAGTGCTGGGGTGTGCACTTACACCCCTACCCAGCTGGCTCCAAAGCCTAATTTAGGCCCAGAGCAAATCTTTTTACCTATCTATAACTATAAGCCTAATTTTGCTTTTTACACCCCCTAAAAAAAAATTATCTTCCCAAAGTAAATTTCTGCATCCCTTCTTTGAAATCTTGGCTCCGCACATGGTTTCAAGAGAGACGTCAAATAGAGTTTAAATCACCTTTTGTTTGGGTATAGATGTTGGGGCCAACTTATGGGTGGGTGTTTGTGTAAGACCAAAGCATCAATCTTACAATATCTACTGAAATTAAGTTTGGCGGTGAAGTAGTAGGTTTTCAATGACGCATTGATAGGGTAGCTTTGATTTCCAAGCTCCAAATACATAATATGCAATGGCTGGTTTAGATTAGACTGTGTTATTAACATGGCCGTTGAGATTTCCAATCTCCAAAGAAGAGACTCGCGGTAAGATAAATGGGTACGCAACAGCAATTAAGATACCGGATGACAAACAACTAATATCCAAATCTCCATTTCATTTCCAAAGAAAGTCGGAAAGCTACTGGTCTGAAAGGGCTCGAATCGCCTGTCCCCCTTCTCTGTATCCCCCATGTCCCACCAATTACTAGGTAACACGTGTACATAAAACAACCACCTAATTAACGCCTTTATCAGTGGCGCTAGGTATTATTGCATTTAACTTGTTCATCTTCTTCCTTACTTTTTTTTTTTTTTTTTTTTTTGATGATATAAGTTGGATTGGTCATTGCGAAGATAATAAAGATTTTAAGATGTTTTTTATTTTCTTTGATTATCAGAAAATGGTAGAGATTCTCAAGATTTAGGGAAGAAAAAAAAAACACTTCACTAATCATAGAGTTTAGCCTTTAATCAGAATACCCAATTCATATTGATTACGTCTTTGCATAGTAACTATTAAATCCCTGATCATAAATAGAGTTTTCAAAGATAAAAGAAGATCGTACAATGAAGGAAGCGAAATAAGTGGTACTAATACAATAAACTTGGCTAATTAGGACTGTAAGACGGTAACAGAGATACAAGATTATCGATCGTACGTATGAAGACTAATATGCAATTACGATTCCGTAATTATTATTTATAAATGTTAAAATGAAGGAGTTAGACTCCAATCTCTGTTAAATTAGGAAAGTTTATAGCATGTTGAATAAAGACCTAAGAGCTTCTCCAATGGTGAATGTGGTTTTTTCATATGTGGCATCACTTTTAAGACATCCTCTGGGTATAAATTCCTATATATTAGGAGAAAATAAATTTTATCTCCAACCCATAAAATGTTGTATCATCCTTTTGCTTAATTGTAGGCATATGATTGGTTAAAATTATTGACTTTTTTGTTTTTAATGATTTTTATTAACAAAAATGTGATAGGATAGGGAAGACATCCTCTAAGTGAATGTCTAAAACTAGAGGTTGACTTAGAGGATGTCTAACTTTTTTTTTGCCACATCATCTTCATATCAATGGGTTGGAGACTATTTTTTATAAAAGTTGTTGTGTATCCTATGTGGATGAAGACTTTTCTCTTCATACACATTCCATTGGAGAAGCTCTAATGTGGGAAGGAAAGAGCGATAAGAAATTGCAGAACTGGTTTCAGACAGAGCAGAGGGTCAATGGCAATAACTCTGAAAGAACAATATTGTTCAAAATCAAATGCAAATTCAAAGCGGTGAATCAGAGAGAGAGAAAGAATTTGTCAGCAATATCTTTGAGATTGGATGTTCAAATATATCTTTTCATACCTTCTTCACCATTGCTAATCAAAATCAATCAAAAGATTGGAAAAATAAGGGGATAATTGTGAAAATGCCCCATAAAAAAAATTATGGGAAAATGCCCACCGTTACTATTTCCATCCAAACTGTGTTAACTGGTCAATCACGCCACATGTGTGAGCTACATGAGTGGAAATAAGACATATACACCCTAAGTATTTCTTCCTCATCCGGGTCTCTGCCCTTCTTCTCCATTTAAATTAAAACAAAACAGAGAAAACCGGAGAGATAAATCTAGTGAGGAACTTCTGCAGGACAGATAATAAACACTTCCAAATCAGTAATAATTCATCACCCGAGACTAGATCCAATCAAGATAAATGAATTGGAACAATTTTTTGATATGCCAACAACATCGAAACCTCCAATTTATCTAGGCATCCAATTCAAACAAGGAAGAGCTTCCAATCAAACCTTCGCTCCCCTCCTACAAAGATTAGCCAGGAAAGCTAAAGGATGGATGACAAAATGCTTAACCCCAGCTGGAAGACTCACACTCATAAAATCTTCCCTTACCCCCACCTCAAACCACATTATGCAAACACAATACTTACCCAATACTATTCACAAACAAATAGATCATATCACTAGGAATTTTTTCTGGGGACATGATTCAACAATTAAAAAACTTCACCCTATAGGCTGGGATAAAGTAACAAAATCAATACCCGAAGGTGGGTTGGGCATACGAAAAAGCAGTGATCATAACAAGGCCCTTCTCATGAAAAGAATTTGGTATTTGCATGAACAACCTAACTCCATCTGCGGAAGTCTCTTTACTGAAAAATATCTGGATCAACAACCTATATTCTACAAGGCACTCATACCATACCTTCCTCTTCCAGCCCTCAATGGAGACAACTGGCTTCAATTGTACCCTCCATGCAACAAATGATTTTACATAGTATTGGAAATGGGTTATCAACTCCAATAGAAGCCAATTGGATTCCACACTCACCACCTTTAGACCCAACACAATGTTACCCATTCTGAATGGTAGCAGATATCATTGACCCTATATCTCATACCTGGAATCAAGAAAAATTATGCACCCTTCCCAATCCTATAGCTCAAAAAATCATAAACATCCACCTTCCCCAAAATAATTCACATGATAAGGTTATCTGGCCACATTTAAAATCTGGAAAATACACTACATCTTCAGGATACAAATGTCTAACCCATGGTCAACCAACTCAACCTCCTCTTCCACCTACCAAATTCCTATGGACCTTACCTTGTCCACCAAAAATTCGGCTTTTCTTATGGAAAGCAATCAATGAAGGACTACCAACCTTCTCTCTCCTTCATCATATCCATTTGACCAACTCAGACATATGCCCGAGATGCAATATTGATCCAGAATCGGCGAGTCATCTTTTAATTCACCGTCCAATATCGAATACTACCTGGAATACCTTATTCACTCATCTCACAAACACGTCAAACTCAAACCCCCCCACCACTTTCACCTTAACACCGCAGACAACCATCTCCCAAATCCTACAACAATCCGCTTCAACAAATGTAATCTCCTCCTTTTTCTTTCTTTTTTGGACCTTATGGTTAGCCAGGAATAACCTAATCTATCGCCAAAAACAAACAACCTCAGCCGAAATCTTAATATGGGCCCAAAAACAACAACAAGAATTCACTGCAGCTTTAGATTCCTTACCACCAGTACTACCAGGAGATACGTCGATATATAACCACCCAAGAGAAGACAAAAGAATATCTACAATATCGGTAAGATGGTCAACTCCAAACATCAATTGGATTAAAATCAACACAGATGGAGCAACAAGAGGTCACCCAGGTTTTGCAGGAGCAGGCTTCATCTGCAGAGATTCTGAAGCTCGAACCTTAATGGATCTATCTCAACCATTAGGAATTACGACGTCCTTAATCGCAGAAACTTGGGCTCTTCTATTGGCTACAAGAACGGCAACAGAAAGACAATGGCCAAAAGTCATATTTGAAACGGACTCACAAAATCTTATGTGCTTCATCACTTCCTCTAACCGCCCCCCTCCTTGGCACATCTCAGGGATGATTGAAGAAATAAAGAATAGATTCAGACGGATTCCACATGCGGCCATTCAACACAACTACTGGGAAGGAAACCAAGCAGCAGATGGTTTAGCCAATCATGCGACGGATGAAAGCCAAACGGGAAACTCATCAACTAAAATATGGGACCAGGAAATCCCGTTTTTCATTGGTCATACTCCCTCCGTCCTAGTTTACTTGCCAAAATTGGGTTTTGCAAAAACTTGAAAGAAATTCAAATTACTCCCACATACACTATTGATCTTCCAAATTGTTTGTTTAATATACAAATTTTGATATCCTAGTTTTTGTTTCTATCTTGATAATTAGAAAATTTTAGTGGGAAAATTCCATTTTTTGGTATAAATTTGCTAAAAAAAAAAACTAGCAAGAGGACGGAGGGAGTATTATATTTCATGTTGGACCCACGACAAATGATCTCTGAATAAATTCCATGCTTCAAAAAAAAAAACTAGTGAGGAATTAGTTGGAATGATCTCTTCAGAGTACGAGACGAGTGGACGTTTATGGTTTTGCATCTTTTTAAATTGATAAATTTTACGAAGACAAATCGAAAAGCTAAAGCTATGGTGGTTCAAATTCAAAGGAGTATATAAGGAAGTTCAAGTAAAAGGGAAGACGAAGCTATGGTACCCATGTCAATTCTATCTTGTTTTGAAGAAATATCAATTTAATTTGATTTTGAAACATGAAATCAGAAACTAGGTTTCATTGATTTTGGGAAAGTATTTTTATAGAATTTGGGGTTTTTACTGTTTAATCATTTAATTGAAGTTTTTAAAGGTTTGTGATAGATGTGACAAACCTAATTAGTGAATTTGAAAGTTTGGTTTTCACGATTAGGACAGGGAAGACTTGGTTTATGAGCTATGGTTCTCAAGGCAGGGCACTTAGATTAATCATTTTACTTTGTGATGAATCTGTTCTATGGTGAATGTTTTATGGAAAATGGTTGTTGTGATTGATGGCAGTAAATCAGTGAGGGTTTTGGTTGTAAAGTTCAAGGAAGAAGAATATGGTGAGAAAAATGAGATGGATGTTAAGGTCACATCAGTAATTTACTATATCCAAGATATCTCGCCATAGGAGATATAGACCAGTCAATGGAGCGAGATTGACTATTTGAATGGAAAAGGTGATGGTGAGGCATTTTCCCATAACTTTTTTTTCATGGGGCATTTTCCCCATGGGGTATCAAAATATGGGGGCATTTTCCCAATTATCCCAAAAACAAGTTATAATTAAAATACTTTAATATAGAAGTGACACCTCATAGTATAAAATGAAGTGAATAGAAATCGAAGTGCATATTGAAGTGGGTGTTGACGTGCATGTGTATACACTTGTGTATGTCCTGCCCCTACATGGCATACACATCACAATTCACAGGCCTCGTTTATTTTTGAAAATGAAGTCTCGTTAATATTATGTAATTATAATTATGTTAATCGAATGTCCCATTTTCTTTGCATTATGTGCCAACCTTCCCGGCAATGACATCTCGAGAGACCTTAAATTTTGGCTTGATATGTACTCCCTCCGTTACAATTTACTTGATATTTTAGAGTTTTTTTTGTGTTCCAAAATAGATGAGGGTTTAAGTATTTTTCCTAAATTCTCACTGATTTACCCTTGCATTGGAATCACAGCATACCATTAATTCTTATTGTAATTAGTAGATAAATGATTATTCCAAGGATTTGGAAAGAATATTTGGTTTATCCCAAGTAAATTACAATGGGATACGTAATTTACATTAAATCTATAAACTAAAAACTAGGTGGTTTAAAATTCTAGGAAGCTATTAATATAGGTAAATTTGGAAAAAAATTTACTCTATATGTTGTTTCTTAATCTGCGTGAAAAACTCTATAACATCAAGTAAATCGGAACGGAGGGATTATTATTACATGGTCAAGTTAAAGGTGTAGGACCAAAAACCATCAAATATACTTAGTTGATTGATTATATCGTGAAGTTGTTAGTAGGTACAGTCAAGTCTTCGATTCAAATTCTTCCTAGAAAAATCAATCGACATCTCTTGTTAAATTTCATTAGTATAAAACAGGGTTTGGACAAGTTGGCCTTTGTTAGTGGTGGCCAGGATTTGTCCGGACAAAGATAAATCAAGGGATGTGGTTCCTCAGACCACCCCCTACAACTCGCACGTGTGGCGTTAATTCCAATATTATGAATGAAAAATGAATACTCAAGTCAAAATATGGAATTTCAAAAAAAATATAATAGGGAGGTTCGAACTCATGACCTATTGTGTCATAAGAGTGGCCTCTAACCAGTGTTCCACCTTGGTTGGAATTGATAGAAAAGATAAATCAATAATGGTGGTTTGTTCAACTAAAATACCATAATTGCTTTATTAATTAGTGTTTCACTAATTGCACATAATAAATAATATATTCATCATAAAGTATTTTATTAATTAGTGTTTCACTAATTGCTCATAATAAATGACTAATCATTTTTTAATTATAAATGTTTTCTTAATTTTAATTATAATATTTATTTTTATTAATAAGTAATTTTGATAAATATTATCAATAGACATTTTCTGCGACAATGAGTAGTAGATGAGGTGGAGGAAGAAAGATTGTGGTGGTTAAGGGCGGAGCCAAGAACAATTATATTATTTTTGTTCTTTTATCGTAAAATTGGATACAAAGTCCATTTTTCACATGTATCCAACTTGCTAAGAATTTTTTCTCCCTCTCTCCTCAAAATCCTGGCTCCGCCCCTGGTTTGTGGTGGAAGAAGTAGTTACGGTGAATGCTGGTGAGTAGTGATGGACAATATTAATTTTATGTTTTCGTTACAACATCGATAACATCGTAGTGTGGAAAATGTGGTTGGTTGTTTTTATAACTTTTGATAAATTAAGGTACCATATATTTCAGGGATGATGTCATACAAGACAATATTTTCATGATCATAGTTGGATCACCCAAATGGTACCCCTGTTATCTTTGGTACTATATCGTATAAATCATGATTTTTTAATGTTAAAATAAAATCGATTGGAATACAAAAAAAAAAGAATATATACACGGAAAAAAATAATGAAACTAATCAATTGACGAAATTTTGCTCAATCTAAACCTCATACATGACATTTGTGATTGAAAATTAGAATTGCGTCCAACAACCTACATGGGATGGGCGGCAGTGGTGGAGTCAAAAATTGACATTGAGGAGGCCTATTTTAAAAAAAAAAAAACATGTAAACTTTGATGGACTAAACCATAAATATATATGGATAAAGTAATATTTATAAAATAAACTAAAAAAATTATGTAGTTATTAAAAATTTAAGGGGTTAGAGCCAGGTTAGTCAACCCTTGGCTCCGCCACTAGGTGGCGGTGGATAAAAAAAGTGGATTCATATGGTTTTAAGGTGGTGGCGGGTATTGGTGAACAAAAACATATTATGCACATTTCGTAACGCCACAAAATGTGTAACATTATATTATATAAAGTATAAAATGTGGCTGATCATTCTAATGTTAAAATAAACTCGGTAAATGTCCATTTTAAAAAATTGGTGCAATCAATTGCCATGTTATGCAATAATTAAACGAACGACACGAATCAATATCAGAACATATGAAATTATTTATTATCGATTTGTTTATGTAAAGAGTGGTCAGGATTTGTCATTGGCAAAGATAAATTTACAGCTGAGGTTTGTTCAACTTAACCATTTCATAATGATTAATTAAATTTCTATTATAAATGTCCATTTAATAATCTAACATAAATACATAATTTTATTAATAAATAATTTTACTAAAAACTACATTAATTCTAATGGTGGTAGTGGAAGTAGGGTTAGAATAAGCGGTGGCGGGTGTTTGTGAATGGTGGAGGCGGTAACATTACTATTGGTGGAACTAATAGTGGCGGTGGATTGTTTTTATGGTAGTGGGTGTTGGTAATAGTAGTCTATAATAATAGTTTTTTCTTTTTAGTGAGTTTTATTGACCAAGTAAAAAATAATCTTCACAAAAAATGCAACATTGTATTGTGAAAAATGTAATTGGTTATTTTTAGCACGATCGATAAGGACAAAAACCAAATATTTCGAGGATGATACCGGAACGTATAAGACAATATGATCATGATTGTTCGATCACCCGTATATATTATATAAAGGAAACTGGTGTACCCGCGTAAGAGAACATTATCGCTCTCTCAAGTACTATTACATTCTTTTTCCTGAAAGACCATCAATGTCGAGTTGTTTCGCTACAACTACCTACAAATAAACAACTTTCACTCAATTCCCGATATAAAACCTTATTGACCGGGAAAATGTATTTGCATTCTAAAATATTTGTTTGAAAATTATGTTTTTTCATCAAAATCATCATAAAAAATTCTAAATCATAAATCTAAATTTCGATTATAGAATATTTTTTGTATTTTACATTCTCAAATCATGCGACCTCTTGATGACAAATCAACAATATCAAATTACATATCAATATGTATAGGTTTCATTCACTGGGTTAGAAGGTAGAGTAGACACAGATGGGTAGATCACACAATGCAGAACATGACTGAAAATACTTCAGTAATTTGGTCAAAAGATAAGGTCATAAATTTAAGATTAACTTTCTATAGGACTAATTAGATACACTACGAGAAAAATAGTAATCTACAACTGTAAATTCACAACTCGTATATTTAAGGTTGTGAAAGGTGGTATGTTTGACAACTTTTGTCAAACAAAAGTTGTCAAAGTATAAAAACGTCCAACTCTTAGGACCAAAGAGGAACAAAGAGTCGTGATGAGAATTAAAATCACAACGTTGTTGTGAAACGAATAGTGACCACCTTTAGACTTTAACAACTCATCTCGTTAAGGTAGTGAATAACTCTACGACAACACTTATAAGGGTTGTTGAAGATAAAAAAAATTATGTTTTGGAAAAATGGTGTTTGAGAGATTCGAACACAAGCCTACTAGGTGTTAGCACAATCCCTTAACCATTCTTCCTTCCTCTCAATATTGGTAGTTTTGTCCTTTTTTTTTTATTATTACTACCACAACCCTTATAAGAGTTGTAAAAAAGAAAAGAAAAAAAGAATGAGGCTCAGGTGAGATGAGTCGAACCGGAGCCTTTTGTGTCCAAGTGAGGTATTCCAACCATATTACCTTTATTGGAAATAAGTGCAATAAATGAAATTTGTCTTCATCTAAAGACTATAAAAATGACCATATTACCCTTATTGAAAATACACGCAATAAATATTATGGAGACTGTGAAAATGACCATATTACCCTTATTAGAAATAAGTGCAATAAATAGTATGGAGACTGGGAAAATGATCATATTACCCTTATCGAAAATAAGTAAAGTAAATGTTACAGACTGTGAAAATGACCATATTACCCTTATTGGAAAAACACGCAATAAATATTGTGGAGACTGTGAAAATGACCATATTACCCTTATTAGAAATAAGTGCAATAAAAAGTATGGGGACTGGAAAAATGACCATATTACCCTTATCGAAAATAAGTAAAGTAAATGTTACAGACTATGAAAATGACCATATTACCCTTATTGGAAAAAATGCAATAAATATTATGCATAATGTGAAAATGACCATCCTACCCTTATCAAAAATAGGTAAAGTAAATGTTACAGACTGTGAAAATGACCATATTATCCTTATTGGAAAAAAGTGCAATAAATATTATGGAGACTGTGAATATGACCAAATTACCCTTATCGAAAATAACTAAAGTAATTCTTACATACTGTGAAAATGACCATATTACCCTTATTGGAAATAACTGCAATAAATATTATGAAGACTTTCAAAAATGACCAGACTACCCTTATCCAAAAACAAAAGTAGAATAAATATTACAGACTGTGAAAATGACCATAATAAGGGTAATATGGTCATTTTCACAGTATGTAATATTTACTCTACCTATTTCCGATAAGGGTAGTCCGGTCATTTTCAGAATCGGCAATATTTACTTTACTTATTATCGATAAGGGTAGTCTGGTCATTTTCATAATCTCCATAATATTTGTGACACTTTTTTCCAATAAGGGTAATATGGTCATATTCACAGTCTATAATATTTACCTTATTTATTTTCAATAAGGGTAGTTTGGTCATTTTCACAGTCTCCATAATATTTATTGCACTTATTTCCAATAAGGGTATTATGGTCATTTTCACAGTCCGTAATATTTACTTTACCGATTTTTGATAAGGGTAAAATTTGGTCATTTTTCACGGTCTCCGTAATATTTATTGCACTTTTTCTAATAAGGGTAATATGGTCATTTTCACAGTCTGTAAGAATCACTTCACCTATTTCTGATAATGGTAGTATAGTCATTTTCACAGTCTCCGTAATATTTATTGCACTTTTCTAAAAAGGGTAATATGGTTATTTTCAAAATCGGTAACATTTACTTTACTTATTTCCGATAAGGGTTTTATGGTCATTTTCACTGTCTCCATAGTATTTATTGCACTTTTTTCCAATAAGGGTAATATGATCATTTTCACAGTCTATAATATTTACCTTGTTTATTTTCAATAAGGGTAGTTTGGTCATTTTCACAGTCTCCATAATATTTATTGCACTTTTTCCAATAAGGGTAATATGCTCATTTTCACAATCGGTAACATTTACTTTACTTATTTCCGATAAGGGTAGTATGGTCATTTTCACAGTCTCCATAACATTTATTGCACTTTTTTCCAATAAGGGTAATATGGTCATTTTCACAGTCTATAATATTTACCTTGTTTATTTTCAATAAGGGTAGTTTGGTCATTTTCACAGTCTTCATAATATTTATTGCACTTTTTCCAATAAGGGTAATATGCTCATTTTCACAATCGGTAACATTTACTTTACTTATTTCCGATAAGGGTAGTATGGTCATTTTCACAGTCTCCATAACATTTATTGCACTTTTTCCAATAAGGGTAATATGGTCATTTTCACAGTCTGTAATAATTACTTTACTTATTTCCGATAAGGGTAGTATGGTCATTTTCACTGTCTGTAAGGAATCTTACGTGTAAATGGATGTATTCATCGTTCTTACCAAGTTTCCGACTTATAGTAGTCCACTCACGGCCAAGTTTCGATCTCGGAGCCATTGTATGCAGGTTTTATCGATATGCCGTAATATGGTTTGTTTAATGTTTGGGTTTCGAGGAATATTTTTGTAAAAGGAATCTTACCCGTTTAAATGGATGGATTCATCGTTCTTACTAAGTTTCCTACTTATAGTAGTCCACTCACGGCCATGTTTCGATCTCTGATACGGTTTTGTTTAATGTTTTTATGCGAAGAAGAATCTTACGATATGCCGAATATGGTTTCTTTAAGGTTTCGATATGGAATATTCTTTAAGAAGGAATCTTATCGTAAAATGGATGGATTCATCGTTCTTACTAAGTTTCCTACTTATAGTAGTCCCACTCACGGCCACGTTTCGATCTTGGAGCCGGTAAATGGTTCGCATACAATATGCGTTTGATCGAATAGGCTTTGTTTAATGTTTCTTGGGAATATTCGAAGGAATCTTACCTGTAAATGGATGGATTCATTGACGTTCTTAGTAAGTTTCCGACTTATAGTAGTCCACTCATGGCCTGGTTTCGATCTCGGAGCCAGGGTTCGCATACAATATGCCAGAATATGGTTTGTTTAATGTTTCGGGGAATATTCCGAAGGAATCTTACCTATAAATGGATGGATTCATCGTTCTTACGAAGTTTCCGACTTATAGTAGTCCACTCACGGCCAAGTTTCGATCTCGCATCCAGGGTTTGCATATAATTTGCCAGAATATGGTTTGTTTGATGTTCCGGGGAATATTCCGAATGAATCTTACCTGTAAATGGATGTATTTATCGTTCTTACGAAGTTTCCGACTTATAGTAGTCAACTGGCGTCCAGGTTTCAAGCTAGGAGCCTCTCAGAGCTTCTTGGTTCACAGTTTCTATGCCGTTATATTTATTGATTTCGATGATGTATTTTGCTAAGTTTGAAGTCAGAACCCTCTCAGAGCTTCTTGGTTCACAGTTTCTATGCGTCTAGTCGAAATTCAAACCGGAAGCACAAAAACACAAATAAACACACCAATTATCGAATTCACTTCTTATTTTGCAGCTTCATTCTTATACATTTTTTGGATTTTTTTTTATATCAGAATGTCGATAACAATTTCCTAAATTTATTAATATTTTTTTTGGATTTTTTTTTCATGTCGAAGGTTGATAATAAACCCAATATATGAGTTCGTATTAGCACAAAGAGAAACACACATGCTTCTTAATCCGTATGAACATCCCAAATACAATTTCAGCCGTCAAGATTTTTTCATAATCCGTGTGACACTCTTAAATTTAGATCCTCACCGTCCAAACAAAAAAAACCAATCTCTCGGAAACAAAAAACCAATCCGTAGATTTTTTTCTCCCCTTTGGAGATCTGTTTCATCTCTCTGAAACAAAAAAAAAACAACCAATCTCTCGGAAAAAAAAAACTCTGAAACAAAAAAAAGAAACCAATCTCTCGAAAAAAAAAAAAAACTCCATTAAATCTATGGATCTAAAGAAGAAAGACATAAACAGATGAAGAAAATCGTTTCCTCTATTTCCTCCTCTTTTCTACTCCATTCTCTGTCTGATGTGATGATTTCAAGGGTTTGAGATTCGGTTTGAGAGATTCAATTGATGTGAGTATGTACATGTTGAAGTGATGGTGCTGTTGTGAACCATGGAAGAGAACTACCAGGGATAGTTATAGATTCGTGATGAACAGAGAGAAGCAGTTGGGGTTTTGAATCTGACTTTTGATTTGAATGAAATCGATTAGTAAATCGAGTATTAATTGATGAAGAAACAAAAGGGTATTGTTTAGTTTTAGTTGTGAAAATGTTTTTAGATGGAGAATCAAAGAATTAGGGTTTGGATTTTTAGGCCTGGAATCAAATTAGAGGTCGTGAAGCTGTTAAGAAAGAAATTTTATTAGTGAATGAAATTGAAATTAAGTTTTTAGGTGAAGGATTAGAGATAGGTATGTTTGATTTGAAAATTTTATTGATGTTGAATCGAATTAGAGGTCGTGGTGGTGGTGGTGGTGGTAGAGGCAGAGGAGGAGGTCGTGGTGGTGGTTGAATGAAAGATTGCTGCTGCTATACTTGGTAGTGTTGACAATATTCGGATTGTAAGTATTGTTTGTGTATGATGTTTGGGATTTCACTGCGTTTTTAATTTTTTTTTTTTTTTTAAATTTTGTCATTGTTTTAACACTAATGATGTTTGATTTGCAACTTTTCATAGTTTGATGACCCTATATTGCAGGATCTATGTGTTTTAGTGTGTGATTTACTTGTGAAAACCCTTAGACTCCAAGGTGAAAGGCGTGAGTGGTCGTGGTATGAAAATGGTTTTTTGTTTTAGGAATTCATCTTCTTATCTTTTTAGTTTTTACTTCTTTATTTGTTTTTTCATTTATGTTTCAACAGTTTCCTTAGTTTCTGTAGTTCTAGATCATTTATTTATGATATGTTACTTATATTTATTTGCACCACGCCTTACGCCTCATCCCAGACAACATAGCTTATGACAACTTCTATGTGCAGTAAAGTTGTTACTACCGTAGCAATGTATGCTAGACCTTCGCCAATCTTCTTTTTTTTTTTTGGTAAATGGAGTTCATGCTCTTACATTCTGTACGAGTTTTGCAGGTGCATGTATCCCTGCGTCCAAGGATCATGCCTCATTTTTTTATGGCAGCTTACCATGAAATTTTTGTACAGGTTGGGTTCGTTGTCAGCAGAGAACTGAGTTTGCAGGATATAAGATGTTTCCCCTGAAGAATTCTGTCTAGGGTTTCCTACATTCTCGCTAGTGAAGCTTCCATGTGATGATGTTGTAGTCTGTCAAGACTGCAGGTTCTCTTCTTTGTTGGAGGTGGATTGCAGGAAAACTATTTTTCTTTTAGTATAATTGCAGTTTTAACTTCTTTTGAAAGTTGGATTAAAATGACCATATATGATGAGATGTGTTTGAAAACATTTTCTTGCACCGCAAATTTTTTTTTTACAAGTGCATAATTTTTTTTTATGTGTTGTTTTGCTAATAAACATGGTTTTGAGATGTAATTGAGTTGAAGATGGAACTGAGCTTGAGATAAAGCATTGCAGGCATTTGAGCAGCTGGGACTTAAGAAGTTTGCAAGGGAATCTGCAATGGAACTGAGACTGCAATGAATTGCAATTGCATTGAGTGTTTATGGGGTTGTACAGGCTTGAGTGAATTGGCAGGTCAAACTCAATGCTGCAACTTCAACATGCTATCCTTGCCAGCCCCATCCAGTGAAATGGATATGGTAAGTTAATTAAATTGTTTGTTTATGCATTTTCATTGCAATCTTGTTCTGCCAATGTGAGCTAATCAATGATATACTGTTCTCTTGAATGAAATTTTTCACTTGTTTGACTGCTGTTTGTCTGGGACTTTGTAAGGAAAAAATAATACGAGACCATCTTTAAGGATGGTGCTTGAGATGGTTGTGAGGAGGTGAAAGAATGTTGCTACAGTTGTTAGGCATTATATTTTCTTGAGGTATACTACTATCTCCTGAGGCGAAAGAGCATCTCACTCAACTTGCAAGAGAATTATTTAGCAGGTATACATGTAGCTGGGACTGTGGAGTTGATTTCAAGCAGATAAAAGTGGTAAGTAGATCTCTTGAACACTATCAAAATGATTTTCTTTTACTATAATTTCTGGATTGGTCATGCTAATATGTAAAATATCACTTGTATTTAGCTCTGTTTGCTGACCATGTGTACTTG
Organism: Papaver bracteatum; assembly: GCA_023529315.1. Classification (NCBI taxonomy): domain Eukaryota; kingdom Viridiplantae; phylum Streptophyta; class Magnoliopsida; order Ranunculales; family Papaveraceae; genus Papaver; species Papaver bracteatum. Next base: position 79,243 of record JAJJWX010002909.1, read on the forward strand.
TCATGGTAGATATCGTCCTTAGCTTCTCCTCCAGCTCTTCAGAAGTTAAGCGAGAACTTTTCTGGGTAAAATTTAGTCACTTGTTTCATGTGTTACTGTATTTCTGTTGTAGTTCTCTTCATTGTAGACTGTAACAATGTTTCTGTTCATGAAATTTTCAGGCTTCATGTGTATACTGGGACAATCGACCACACTGTAAATGAAAAAGTGTAATTTTCTCACCAAGCATACAGAATAATTGTGTAATGCATTAGTTTTCCTTAGTTTAAAATTTAAAGCTTCTTCCATTGAGATGAACAAACTCGTGTAGTATCTTTGTTATGTTTTGTTTTCCCTTCTAAAATCGAGTTAGTAATCAATTATGTTCCTTGTGCAGTATGCCGTAAATAGGAAGGCCATGGGATTTTGGGGATGCAAAGACTGTGGAAAATTGAATGCTAGTGGTGCCTAGCATGTATGTTGAATGAATGGAGTGAAGTTAGGTGATACTGAAGTGTATAGAGCTGGATTGTTTGTTATGGCTCAAGAAGTTAGGAAAGGTTTCAATTACAAGTACTGAGGTTATATGGAAGCAAGGTGCAATGGCTGTGCTGCATAGAATTGTTACATTATGAAGGATATGATGTGATGCAGGTGGAGTTTGATGTTGCTGCTTGTCAGGATGGTCTTGCAGGTGATTGTGCAAGTGATGCTGATCAGATTTGGGGATAGTTGGTGGAGAACTGGAATGGATGTGAAGTCGAACACCGAATATGATGGGAGTCTACTAGGTTGAGAAAGTTGAATCTAGTGGGTGCTTATGTTGTGAAGGCGGTGTTCTGAGACATTGCAGGTGGACTTTGGATTGAAATTGGAGGTGATGGGCAGCTGGTGGCCTATGGTGTTTAAGGATTACAATGGCAGTTCATGTTGTTGCAGTTGGGGACAAGAAAAGGATTGGAAGTCATGAACTAAGCCAGTTCAAGGGTTATAATTGGAAATATGGTCTATTTTTCAAATACATGTTTTTTTTTGTGAAGCATAAATACATGGTTATTAAAGTATTACATATTTAATTTTGTATTTAAATTCTTAAAATTTAATTTTTTTTTCCAAATCCAATATGTACCACAACTCATAATTAGAGTTGTTTGAAGTGAGATACAACTCTTCACACAGTTATCAAAGAAAAGATATACAACTCTTCCCATAGTTGTCATAGAAATAAAAATACAACTTAAACCATTGTTGTCAAAGAAATTTCTACAACCTCAACAAGTGTAGTATAAGAGTTATTTTCACAACCCAGGTAGGAGTTGTGTTATATACTAATCTTCTCTCTCTTCTCTGCAAATCGGGCGATAAACTGAGTTAACCCGGTTTTGTTTTTTTTTCTCAATCTTTGTCTTAATTTTCTCTTTTCTCATGAATTATTAGATTCTGATTCATCCTTCCTTTTATGTTTTCGTTCTTTTGACTTTCATCCATTCATTCTGTTTTCTTCTTTTGTCCTTTTTGAATTGTTTTTTGCTTATTGTTATTTCTTAATGGCTGCCTAATCCTTTGTTCCCCTATATGCGTTTGCAGTTTAAATTATCCCCTAATGGCTTTTGCTAATATTTATGTTGTGATCATAGCTTTTGCTGAAATAGTCTTTAAGCTTTTGCTTTCAGGATTAGATGATATGGATTTCATTGCTTTTGCTAATGGTGCTTTGTGGAAGAAGTCTCGGTGCAAACTCAGTCCTCCTAGAATCGGTTCAACTCCATCCCGCCTCATTCAATTTTCAAAGAAATTCAAATTCAAAAAAGTCAGACGTGTCCGAATAATCAGCAGTCTAATTTTTCTAATTCTGCTCATACACAGCTGTTACACCTACTATATTTTAGAAATCTTTCACATATTCAGCTCCCATAATTATAGCTCAGAAAATATTTTGTATTCATCCAGAAGATATCATCTCAACCAATTTTACCCTCATATACCGAATATCTTTCACCTCAATTACTCCCTAAACAATCTTTCTTCTTTAAGTACTCTGACACCCTCTAACCCTATAAACCTACAAATAGTTTACTTGATAAACCTTGACATTCAATTCTATGAATCAATGGAAGAAGGTAATACTAGCAATGTCATTGATCTAGCAGACAAATTCAAAAAACCTACGTTGGAGCTGGGTAATATTAATGAAGTTGCTGTGGTAAATCAAAGCTCAAGTAATGAAAAGGAGGAAGATTCAGAATGGGAAGCAAGTGCAATTGGCAAAGTAATTATAGAAGGTAGAATGAACTATGATACTGTCGTGAAATTCACCACCTTCACCTGGCCTTTCTTAACTTTGGATAATCTTAAAATCATTGAGGTTGAGCCTAATATGATGATTTTCAAATTTAATGATTGGGATTTTCTTAACAAAGTAATCGAACAGCGTCCATGGATCATCAACAAACATCTTATGGTTGTCCACGATTACATTCCGGGTATGAGTTACATAGAGAAGCATTGGGGCTTTCAGCAGTTCTGGATTCAGCTTAAATACATATTACCTGAGCACATGAATGCTTTTTCTATCACTAAAATTGGAGAAGTTATTAGAGAAGTCACTGCTATTGAACCTAAAGATGGTATTCCAGTTGGTACCACTCCTGTGAAAGTTTGTGTTAACGTTGATTTGTCAATGCCTATGATAAGAGGTGTTAAGTGTACCACTATGGCAGGAGTAACTAAATGGCAAAAATTCTTTTATGAAAGACAGCCAACAAACATATGTACTGAATGTTACATAATCAATCACTCTAAAAAAGTGTGCAAAGCGGCTGCAGATTATTTAAAGTTGGCTCATGAGAAACCATACTTTGTTGGGAAGGTTGAAAATATTCGCAAGAACATTGTTGCTATTAAGTCTAACCAAGCTCTTGAAGTTACGACAAACCAAAAGAAATTCGTCAAAACTGCAGTCTTTGTTCCTCCAAAAGATGGTGATGTGATAAATTTGGATTTTCTTCTTAAGGACACTGATGTCAATGTTGAGGAAGATAGCAGACTCGGAAAGCGTTTTAGAGCAGATAACACCCAGACAACACCTAATCCAACTCCTGAGACTTCATCACAAAGCACCTTAATGATATCCAATGCATCTGACCAGACTGTTCAAAGGGTCACTTCTGGGATTAATCATACTGCTGACCCTAGCAAGGGGAATCAGGTATCCTGCCTAAATTTAAATAAATTTTTTCATAATACTTTTAATCTCCCTTTACTTATTAGATGCACCTGCTTTCACTTTTACTTTACATCTTTAACTAAAGTTATAATTATTAGGTTCAACATCATTCATTATATTTTGACTCGTTGCATTATTTTCCTTTGTAAAGAGTTTACTACAAATAATAGTTTTCCATTCCATCATAAATCATCTTATTACTTTAATTCTTTTAAACTTAAATCTAGAAAATTCATATTAGCATCTCTCTTCATCATGAAAATAGTTTCTTGGAATGTACAAGGGCTTAATTCTCCTGCCACCAAAGATCATCTAGGAGACATTATAAGGACACAAAACCCGGACATCATCTTTCTTTGTGAAACTAAATTAAATGAGGATAAAATGAGAACCTTGTTGTCTCCTTTTAGATTTCCTAATATTAGATACCTACAACCTGTGGGCCGATCAGGAGGATTGGTTATCATGTGGAAAAATGGTTTTATCTGTGATATAGTTGGAGCTGATGATAACATGTTTCATGAAATTGTTCAAAGTCATCCAAATGAGCAGGAATGGCTTCTCTCTTGTATGTAAGGTTACTGTAATTACAAGAAAAAGAAGAATCAATGGGAATTCATCAAGGATATCGGTTCTAATATCAGTCAATCTTGGGTGTTACTGGGAGATCTTAACTTTCATCTTCAAGATAATACTTCTAATGCTTCTTCTTCTTCAGATGGTTTGGTTAATACAATTCTTCATGAAATAGGCTTAGAAGACTTGGGTTTTGTTGGCAGAGACCATACTTGGACAAATAATAATCTTGGTACAGGTAGTAAAAGATCCAGAATTGATATGGCACTTGTTAATGCTACTTGGAATTCTCAGTTTCAGGATTCTAAACTACTTCATTTAACTCAACATGGTAGTGATCATTTCCCCATAATGCTTGTCACAGATTACTCCTTGCCTAATCTTTGGAAGACTTTTAAATTCTTCTTCACTTGGTTAAATGATTCAAGTTGTGCAACTGAGATTTCCAAAGCTTGGGAGAAAGAAGTCAATGGTTCACCAGGTCATAAATTCATTAAGAGACTGCAATTCACTAGACCTTCTCTCTCTAAATGGAATAAACTTCATTTTGGTAACATCAATCATAATGTTGATAACCTGCAACTAGATCTAGATGAGGTTCAAAAGATGCCTTTTTCCAATGATAATATAACCAGAGCTGCAGATATAAGTAAAGAGTTAGACAAATGGCATCAAATACAAAGTGAATTTAACAAGCAGAAGTCTAGAGATAATTTTGTGAAAGACATGGATTACAACACCAATTATTTCCACACTCTAACTAAAAGAAAAAGAGCAAGGAATAATATTGAATCTCTGAGAGAAAATAATGGCACATGGGTTCATACAAGAGAAGACATCTCTGCACTGCTTACATCACATTTTAAGGATATAAGTACTTCCATTTCACCTGGCTTAGAGGAGCAACATTATTCTATTCTGCCTACTCTCATTTCAGATGAAGATAACAGGAAATTACTTACTATTCATACAGATGAAGAAGTCTTAAAAACACTAAAAAGTATGGAGAACTGGTCTGCCCCTAGTCCTGAAGGCTTCCAAGATGGTTTTTACAAATCTCAATGGAACACAGTTGGAGCAAATGTTTGTGAAATGGTTAAAAGGTTTATTATTTCTAAACATATACCCAAACAGCTCAACAAAACTTACATCTCCCTCATCCCCAAGAAGAGCAAACCAAAAACTCCTTCAAAATTTAGACCAATTGGTTTATGCAACACTTCATATAAGATCATCTCCAAGATTTTGGTTAACATGATGAAGCCTTTTATGGACTCAATCATTTCTCCTTACCAAGCAGCATATGTTTCTGGCAGATTGATAAATGACAACACCATTATTTCTCATGAACTTATTCATTCAATGAAGAGGAAACAGGGTGAAGGTGGATGGTTGGCTCTCAAGCTTGACATGTCAAAATCTTTTGACAGATTGGAATGGCCTTTCCTCTTGAAAATACTCAATAATTTTGTCTTCTGTAAAGAATGGTGTCAGCTGATTCATCAATGCATAAGCACAACTACTTTATCTGTACTTCTCAATGGATCTCCTTGTGATTCATTTAATCCTTCAAGAGGTATAAGACAAGGTGATCCACTCTCCCCTTATTTGTTCATTTTAGCAATGGAATGGTTTTCAAGAACAATAGTTGCTGCTCAACATGATAAAAGAATCAAAGGTATATCAGCTGCAAGAGGTGCTCCTCCTATCAACCATTTACTTTTTGCAGATGATTGTCTTATATTAACTCATGCAAATTTAACCAGTGTGACTATTTTGCTTCAAGTTTTGAATGACTTTAGCTCACAATCTGGTCAAGTCATTAATTTTGACAAGTCCTCAGTTTACTTCAGTGGTAATATGGATCCTAGCTCTTGTGATATTTTAAGACAGTTATTGGGAGTCAGGATAATGGATAAAAAAGAGAAATACTTAGGTTCTCCACTCATCATTGGTAAATCCAAAGTTCAAGCTTTTGAAGATATACAATTGGCCTTTGATAGAAGATTAGGTACATGGCAAGGTACCACTATGCATCAGGCTGGGAGAACCACAATGGTCAAGGAAGTTCTAAATTCTATACCTACTTATCAGATGAGTACCTTTAAAATGCCAAAAAAACTTCTAAAGAAGATAGACACTGCTCAGAGAAAATTCTGGTGGGGGTACAAATCAGGTAATGGTACTAATCTGGTATCTTGGAAAAACATGTGCATATCTAAAGATATTGGTGGTCTTGCTTTCAGAGACCTAGAAATGCTAAACCATGCCCTACTTACTAAGCTAGCATGGAGAATTTATCATCAAGAAGACCATCTATTAAGTAAAATCCTTAAAGCTAAATATCATAAAGATGAAGACTTTCTGCATATTACTTCTCAGAGAAATAATACTTCTTGGGTCTGGAAAGGGATTGAACAAGGCCTCACCATCCTACAACAACATTGTTCTATGGAAGTAAATAATGGGAAAAAGACTAAGATTTGGAAGGATAAATGGATTTCAGGACATAATGATCTGGTGGTCCCTGCAGACATTTCTCACTATCAATACACTTTTGTCTCAGAACTTATTTTCTCCAACACAAACAGCTGGAATATCTCTTTACTAAACACTTTAGTTCTTCCAGAAATAGTGGACAAAATAAAGAATATGCAACTTTCACATACTGAAGAAGATTTACTAAGATTGTTGCCAGCTAAAAATGGAGTTTTTACAGTTAAAAGTGCATATAACAAGCTCACTGAAAGAAGAGTTCAGCACCAAGTTAGCATTAGTACTGTCCCAAAATCAGTTTGGAAATGCCTGTGGAAGATGAAACTACCACACAGAGTTATTCTTTTCATTTGGAAATGCCTCAAAAATGCAGTCCCAACAAGAGCAAGATTATTTCAGCATAATCACTCCATGGAATATCATTGCAGCATATGTCAAGCTGAAGAAGAATCTCTATTTCACTTACTTCTTATTTGCAATCATGCAAAAGCTGTCTGGAGAATGCTTAGCATCAACATTGACCAAGTCATCTTGAAATGCAGTAGCATTCAAGACTGGATTATCTCTTGGTTCACCAATGTTTCAAACTCTAGCTCTGAAGAATTGGACCTCTGGAGGAAAACACTCATGGTTGCATGTTGGATAATTTAGAAGGAAAGATGTGAATATGTTTTTGATGATAAAATCCTCAACCCAGTCAACACAGTGGCAAGAATCAAATACCATCTCATCAGTTTTTCCAGCCATCCAGTACCCAATATGAGAATTCAGCCTGATAGAGTTCTTAGAAATCAACATTTGCACACACTCACTGATGTCAATACTTTAAATATATATGTTGATGCTTCTTTTGACTATAATACTAACACTTGTGGCACTGGAATGGTGCTGATTTCTTCTACAGGTGAGCTTGAAGGATTCAAAGGCTCCTATGCAAATCGAATAAGGGATCCAGAGGAAGGTGAATGCACAGCTATCCTAGAAGCAGTGAAATGGATTAAAGCTCAAGGTCACAGAAGAATCAACTTGCTAGCTGATGCTCAAAACGTAGTTAACTCTGTAAACTCTGATGACCTCTTTGTCAGATGGGAATACAGGAAAATTATAAGAGACATCAAGATTTTACTTAATTCTTTCGGCTTTTGGAGTTTAAATCATATCTTGAGAGATAATAATAACTTGGAAGATAGTATTGCTAAGAAAATTAGGTTAGATGGTATTTCAGTTGAAGTTCTGCAAGATGTTCCTAGTTGTCTAAACTCTTTGTTAGGCAGGCATATTGAACCTGCCTAAGATTAATAAAAATTTTCTTTTGGAGTTTAAATCATATCTTGAGAGATAATAATAACTTGGCAGATAGTATTGCTAAGAAAATTAGGTTAGATGGTATTTCTATGTAAAGAGTTGAAGTTGCTATGTTATGTGAGAAGAAGATGATATCTAAGATGTTCCTAGTTGTCTAAACTCTTTGTTACTTGTGCAAATAGCTCACTTAGCATATTGAACCTGCCTAAGATTAATAAAAATTTTCTTTATCCAAAAAAAAGGTAGGAGTTGTGTTAGGCATTAAGATCAAATTTCGAAATACTTTGACAACTGAAAAAAGCATTGTACAAAACTAAACCACAACTATGTTTACGACTGTATCTGAAGATTTGTATAGATTTGAGGACTTTTTACAACCTATTAATTTGAAATAGGATCAGGGAGTACAATATGTGTTCAACGTTCTTTATGAGGTAATGTGTAGCCATATTGTATTCCAAGTGAAGGTAGGAACATACGGAAGTGATAAAATGTCCAAGACTTCTGAAGTTACCAAAGCCTTTGTTAAGACGAATTGCTGGGCACAATACTTTGTTGAAGATTTAATGGCAGAGGTTCGCATATATACGATCCCTTCGAAAAGGTAATGGGCACACATTTTAAACATTGTCATCTAATGGGTGTTGAAAAATTACAGGAAAATCACATCACATTGGATAGTTTGTATCATTCGTTCGATGAAAAAAAAAATTCTCTGCCTATTTGGAGGATCGACAACATGATCATGATGAATGAGTCAGCTGGAGCGAAATAGGAACATGTGGAGACTTTTATGGACGATATTGATTAGTTGATTTCACTGAGATGAGCGCTGCTAATGACATATTTCCAAAAAATATTTAAAATTCCATGTTCATGTAGAGCATTATCTCATTATAAGCAATGAACCTAACTAAAAAAGTGTCCGGAAGTTAAGATTATATTTCTTTCTTTTGAGCAAATCTTCGGCGGTAAAATATTAAAGGAAAAAACAAAAAAACAAAAAAAAGAGGAAACTCCCAACTATTTTTATGACAAACACATATTAAATCATAAAGAGTTGATAAGTATTCAGGACACAAATTATATGATATATTAAAAATGAACCAATATCATGGCCCGTGCCGTAACGGCACGGGTTAAGGGCTAGTCCTATATAAAGCATAATCTTTGATCATCATCAAGAGACGTACACAACTTTTTCTTTTACTGAACCAGTATAAACAACAGCCTGAGCTGAAATATGAAGGTACGTCTCTTAAGTTTCTATTTCAATCTCTCTTCATTAATTTGTCTTGATCCCCTCTAAGTAATAATATCCGTAGCTTAATAATAAACTCTTTTTACATATGTAATGATTTTGCAGCAAAAGATTGTTATCGAGGTACAGATGCACTGCCCAAAGTGCAGGTCCAGAGCTCTTAAAATTGCTGCAGGGGCTGACGGTACTGATCTTCTCAACAAATTTGTGCATTTGACCTTCACCTTCGTTGATTAATCTTCAATGATCATATCCACCTCCGTCACCCATTAATCTTCAATGAGACAAATTCTGGCGGCCTTAGAAAATTTGAGATCATGTTGTAGTATAATTTTATACAGAAGAGTCGTGATACCATCCTTGTCATGAATCAGCCAGCATATTTTAATTGTTGGATTTTTCTTAAATATTGATGGTCGAATTAAACAATGTAATGCAGGTATAGTTGATTTTGTGGGATTGGAAGGTCCAGAGAAGGACAAAGTGGTAGTGATTGGGCACAATGTTGACTCTGCTGGCTTGACAAGTTGTTTGAGGAACAAAGTCGGGCATGCAGATATAATCAAAATTTAAGAGGTGAAACCCCAAGAAAAGAAGCCGGAAGAAAAGAAGCCAGAAGAAAAAAAGCCAGATGAAAAAATATCTTGCATCCAGTATCCACCATATGGACCATTTCCATATCCATACTTTGACAAGGTTATTGTATACGAGGATGATTATCCAAACAATAGAAACTGTTGTCAAGTGTAAGATTTCAATACTCATGTATTGAATTCTGAGGTTCAGATGCAAAGTGCCGACTTCATTTCAGGTGGAAAACCTCGGTCTTATGATCCGACTACACCAGTATTGTGCAATTGTACGTATTTAAATGCAAAACATGTTATAATTCAAACTATCTCCACTGAAATTTGAACGCGATATACCAAACTTAGTTTTAATATCATTCAAGAAGAAAATAATGGGGCACTGTACCCAGAAAGTGCAGAACATGGGGTTCATATACTTGAACAGGAAATGATTAAAAAGTCATACTGGTAGCAGTTACCATGATTAAAAAAGAATATAAAGAAAAATCTATAAGTGAATAATGAAAGCCTTAAAAACCACCCCTCAAGGCGAGCACCAAATGAAGAACAGAACCTCCCTCGATGTTGTATTCTTTGGCGGTTTTGTCATCAGCAAGTTGTTTTCCAGCGTAGATAAGCCTCTGCTGCACTGGAGGGATTATCAAGATTGAATCAAAACAAAGAGTTTCATTGAATGAGTTTTCATTTAGATAACATTAATACAATGTTTTTGATATTTTTGGATGATTACAAATGATACTACAAATGCCTATTTATAGGCTTACAAAGAGAAGAAGAGAACTATGTTTATGGAGGCTAACAACTATACCTTTGGAGGCTAACAACTATGCCTATGGAGGCTTACCTTATATTCTTTGTTTCTAGACATGTTTAGAACATGTTTAGAGGTAATTCTAACACTCCCCCTCAAGCTGGTGCATATATGTCGCTCATGCCTAGCTTGCCAACAAACTTCAAAAATATTTTACTTGGAACTGCTTTAGTTAGAATATCAGCTACATGTTCTTCCGATCTAATTCTAGGTAACTCCACGATCCCATTATCCAACTTATCTTTAATGAAGAACCTATCTATATCCACATGTTTTGTGCGATCATGATGAACTGGATTGTGTGCAATATCACACGCCGCTTTGTTATCGCGAGTACAAACGAATTGGTTTCCTAGGAGGATACCCCAATTCAGTTAGCAGCGTTTTAACCACATAACTTCGCAGATACCCAGCGCCATACCTCGCCATTCAGCCTCGCACTTGATCGTGAAACAACTCCTTGTTTTTGCTTCTCCATGTAACAAGATTACCCCCAACGAAGGTAAAATATCCTGAAGTAGACCTCATATCATCACATGACCCACCATAGTCAGAATCAGTATATGCCTCCATACTTTTGAAGTCTTGACCTTTCTTAAACAAGATCCCTTTTCCTGGAGCAGACTTCAGGTATCTTAGGATTCGCATTACCGCATTCATATGTGTTTCTCCAGGATTATGCATGAATTGACTAACAATATTCAATGCATATGCAAGATCGGGTCTTGTATGTGCCAAGTACATTAGTCTACCCACGAGCCTTTGGTATCTTCCTTTATCAACATGGTACTTGGTTGCCATCCGAACATAATTTCAAACCTGGCTCTCTGGTGTATCTACAGGTTGACATCTTTGTCATACTGTTTCCTCCAACAAATCAAGGGCATATTTTCTTTGTGACAAGAATATTCCTTGTTGATCGAGATACTTCAATTCCAAGGAAGTATTTTAAAGAAGCAAGATCCTTCATCTGAAATTCACTTGATAGATAATTTTGGAGAGCCTTTCTTTCTTCTGGATCATCTCCTGTAACTATCATGTCATCTACATATATGATTAAAGCTGTAATCTTACCTCGATTTTTCTTTAAGAATAAAGTATGATCGGAATTTGCCTGACGATAACCAAATGCTCTCATAGACTTGGTAAATCTTCCAAACCACGCTCTCGGAGATTGTTTCAGACCATACAATGACTTGTTTAACCTGCAAACTTTTCCGTTATGCAACTCTGACTCCATCATTCCTGGTGGAAGCTGCATATACACTTCTTCGGACAAATCTCCATGTAAAAGGCGTTCTTGACATCAAACTGTTGCAATGGCCAACCCAAATTTGCAGCAAGAGACAACAAGACTCGCACTGTATTCATTTTAGCTACAGGTGCGAATGTCTCATTATAATCTACACCATAAGTCTGGCTATACCCTTTAGCAACCAATCTTGCCTTAAAGCGTTCAATTTCACCATTTGCCTTGTATTTGACTGTAAAAACCCAGCGACATCCCACGACTTTCTTTCCTTCTGGACATTCAACCATGTCCCAAGTATTATTTTCTTGTAAGGATTTCATCTCATCGATCATAGCTTCCCTCCATTTCGGATCAGATAATGCTTCCTGCACGCTGTTAGGAATAACTACAGTAGATAATTGATTCACAAATGACTTATTTGATTCGGTCAGACGGTGATTAGAGATATAATTACTCATGGGATATTTAGCTTTTGATGAAATATCAGGTTCATACATAGATTTAGGGATACCTCTATTCCGACGTTCTGGAAATTGTTTCTTTGCAGGTTCAAGAACATCTTCAGCGAACGGTTGGATTGGGGTTGGTGATCTATCATTATCTTCTTCAACTTCATCTGCATTATCTTCTGATCTATATGCATTATCTTCTTCAACTTCATTTATTGCTTCAATTTCATTATCTGTGTTAATTTCTTCCCCACTAACTTTCTGTTCTTTTGGAATTTCAAGAACAACATCTTCTTCGATTATGTCTTCTTCATAGTCAAGAGTCTGAATTTCTTTTTCATACTCCCCCTGAAGTTCAGACTTCGAGTAATACATCACGTGTTCGTGAAAATTAACATCCAATGTGATGTACATTCGTTTAGTTGGAGGATGGTAACACCTATATCCTTTATGACTTGCAGCATATCCTACGAAGACACATCTTAAAGCTCGGGGAGATAACTTGCTCCGTTGGTTCTTATGTAAGTGCACAAATACTACACAACCAAATATGCGTGGAGGCAAGTTTGGAACTGTTGGTGAAACTGTTGCCTCACTGAGAGCTTGAAAAGGTGTCTGAAAAATGATAGTGCTGGAAGGTGTACGGTTGATCACATATGCTGCAGAGGCAAGAGCTTCACCCCAAAAAGTTAACGGCATATGAGCTGATATTAATGAAGCGTGCACAACTTCAAGCAAGTGACGGTTTTTCCTTTCAGCTACCCCATTCTGTTGAGGAGTATTAGGACAAGTTGTCTGATGAACAATACCACATTCTTTTAAATAATCTTTGAAAATCAGTACTTAAATATTCGCCTCCGTTGTCACTTCAAGAACTTGAATCTTTGTATTGTATTGTGTGTTGACTACTTTGTGAAACCTATGAAATAAATTATTCACTTCATCTTTTGATTTCATCCAGCAAACCTATGTCATCCTAGTGCAATCATCAATAAAGGTGACGAACCATCGTGCGCTTCCAAGAGTGTTAACTTTAGATGGCCCCCAAACATCATAATGAATAATCATGAATGGAATAGGACTTTTATTTAAACTTGATGGAAACGAAGTACGATGGCTTTTAGCTAGTTCACATTCTTCACATTGAAAACTAGAAACATCAATCTTTGAAAATAGACTAGGAAATAGCTTTCTTAAGTAGCCAAAAGAAGCATGCCCTAACCGTCTATGCCATAACCAAATTTGTGATTTCTCCTTCTCCCCCTGAGTACCATTCACAACTAAACTGTTAGATAATCTTTATGAAATTTTTGACTCCAAATCTAGATAGTATAGATTTCCTCTTCTAACCCCAGATCCAATCGTCCGCCGTGTTCGAATGTCCTTAAACACACAAGAATTAGGCCAAAAGATAACAACACAATTTAAGACTTTAGTAATTTGGGAAACTGATAATAGATTATAATTTAGAGAGGGAACGACTAAAACGGAATCTAGACTCAATGTATCCGTAAGATTTAATGATTGTTCTCCAATTACTGGAGCCAAAGATCCATCTGCTGTGCAAACGGAGTTGTGTATGGATGTTTTAAGAGGAGAAACCTGTCTGGAATCAAAAGTCATATGGTCTGTGCAACCCGAATCAATTATCCATGAGCTATTAGGAACAACTTGCGAAATATTAAAAACCTTACCATTGGTTGTTTCCATAGCGGAGGTTAGATTACTAACCACATGTGCTGCTGCAGCGGAATTCTTTTTCTTGGGATCGCATTTATCCCACCAATCTGGATACCCGATAATCTTAAAGCAGTTATCTTTGGTATGACCACGTTTACTACAATGAGTGCAGGTGACAGACTTATGTTTAATGTTGTATTGACGACGGGTTGCCATTGCAGAAGTTTCAACACTAGATACAAGGATCCTTCTCCTTGCTCTGATACCATATCAAGATTGAATCAAAACAAAGAGTTTCATTGAATGAGTTTTCATTTAGATAACATTAATACAATGTTTTTGATATTTTTGGATGATTACAAATGATACTACAAATGCATATTTATAGGCTTACAAAGAGAAGAAGAGAACTATGCTTATGGAGGCTAACAACTATGCCTTTGGAGGCTAACAACTATGCCTATGGAGGCCTACCTTATATTCTTTGTTTCTAGAATAATCTACATGTTTAGAACATGTTTAGAGGTAATTCTAACAGGGATGCCTTCCTTCTCCTCGACACGCTCCTTGATTCTGTCAATGGTGTCAGTTGGTTCGATATGAATTTCAATTTCTTTACCAGTAAGTGTCTTAACATTGATCATAGTTCCTCCCCTGATCCTCAAGACCAAGTGAAGGGTGGATTCCTTTTGGATGTTGTAATCAGCAAGGGTGCGTCCATCTTCCAATTGTTTACCAGCAAAAATCAACCTTTGCTGGTCTGGAGGAATCCCCTCCTTGTCTTGAATCTTAGCTTTCACGTTATCGATCGTGTCTGAACTTTCCACCTCCAAGGTGATAGTCTTTCCTGTCAAGGTTTTGACGAAAATCTGCATACCTCCCCTCAGACGAAGAACCAGATGAAGGGTGGATTCCTTTTGAATGTTATAATCAGCCAAAGTCCTGCCATCTTCAAGTTGTTTACCAGCAAAAATCAACCTCTGTTGGTCTGGAGGAATTCCTTCCTTGTCCTGAATCTTTTCCTTAACATTATCGATGGAGTCAGAGCTCTCGATCTCAAGGGTGATAGTTTTGCCTGAACAAAAACCTCTTTTAATGGATACCAGAATTGTCGGGGTAGTTCTGGATACCAGCCACCATCGGCCAGTGCCAATGGTCTTCCGGGTAGCCACCGAGGTGGTGGGGTGCCCCAGTGGGCCTGACAACACACACCATATCAGATGGGTGAAGGATGGCCAGTGCCAATGTCAGGGTAGTTTGGATACCATCCACCATCGGCCAGTGTCAATGGTCTTCCGGGTAGCCACCTGTAGGTGGGGTGCCTCAGTGGGACTGACAAGGGTTGCCACTTAGGCTTAACGATATAACCATCTAGATAGCTCACCCGGGGGTGCCAACTGTGGCCTAGTAGATGGTATGAATTGCCCTACAGTAAGCATCCCTCGTTAGATGATATGAACTGCCAAGAAGTAATTATCTCTTCACTAGGTCGTATGAACAGCCAACACTGCAACTACCTCATACCAAAGTATATACTTCCAAGATTGCAATCATCTCTGAATAGATGGTATGAACTGCTAAGAAGTAACCAACTCATTTCCGATGGTATGAACAACCTAGCAGAATTGTGCTGAACCGCATTGCGGCTGCCTACGTACCCTCTACGTTGCTCGAAGGAATCAAGCAAGACCGTAGTTTGTCACTTATTCATTTAGATAATATGAACTACCTGCAATAGTGGAAATTATCTCTTAGCTAGTAGATGATATGAACTACTTTGGTAAGTAGAAATCATCTCCTGCATTACATTGTATGAACTGCTTGTGCTAACAGTAACAATCTCTGACTTGTCACAATGCCGTTTTGTCCATTTTGCCAAACAAAACCCATAACTGGAGACCTTACATCCCACCAATTTCCATTTCTTTCAACGACCTTTGAATACACATGTAGAAACATCCTTCTATAACATCAAGACTACCATAGTTCAATCAACAACTAGATTAGTCATAGTTGTTAGATATACTCAAGAATTTAGGTATACAATACCTTCAAACATGTATCAATTAGATAATATAAAAAAAAAGCATCAACAACAGAAGGTACTAAATGTAAGTCCTTTGAGAGAAAGTAATCGACAACCTGTACAATGCACTTTAAAATCTATAAGGCTAAAATGTGTGTAGCATGCAGTAAAAGCTACTGGGGCATTTGTAAATTATTTATCTAGAATTCCTTGTCTCCGCATATATATTCTACTGCCATACAAGACACTAATGTCCCCGGTGTTCTATCTTATTACTTGAAGATCTCCCTGATGAATTCCAACATATGGTTAAACAACTTTCTTAGCAATTCTAGCAGCAACAATACCAGCATTACGAGGATTTGAACCATACATATAGTAAAAGAGCCACACTTGCCAGTGACTTAACATAGAACAATATGTAGTTTTTCACTACATTGAATAGGTAAGACTATATAACAAAATCACCTACAAAGCCTGGCTGAAAATTGATAACAAAACGAATCTCAAGGTTTACACTTATCATCATTTTCTCCGATGCACATATAAGAGATTAAGAAATATCTTGGTAGAGTGACACCTACGTACTGTATGAATTTATATCTATATGATAATGTATATTTGATGCCTTCGAGTCTAACCCATTAATCAATATCTTAGGTGTCAACCTATCGGTCCATGACTAGTATCCAAAATTTCGTACTAGCAACCTTTTACTACGCCAAATAGCTAGAACACCACTCACCAAATGAAACATTCCTTTTTTCCTATCCATAAATTTAGTTTGGTTGCATGTATCCATGCATTACAATAAATCAATTAGGGTATACACATAGGCGACAGTACAATGAATCAGTTTGGCTATGCGCAGTACAAAATGGATCAGCAGAAACATACCACATCTAGTACCAAATAATACTCACATCAAAAAGCTAATTCGCGAACCGAATACTAATCTCATTATCAAGTTATGAGAAAATGGTGCTTTAAAAGCAGTAAAAGTCGCTAAGTAAGCATCAATTGATCAAATTTCTAAACAAAAACTCCTGCTAAATCCATTCCTTGGCAAACATGATACGACCATCTTATTCATAAGATATTTGGATAGAGATTTAAGACGCGAGATGGATACATGTATGTTGGAAATTTGATGTTTAGAATGAAACTGAACTTTGAACTTGTTCTGTAATATTAGATTGATCTCACATTAAACTCTCCTATCACAATTTATTTTATTTTTTTCTTTGTCTATTTTCTTCTCATTTTTTTCTTGTTACAAACTGTTACAGTATAGCATTTTACCACTGATCTCTAGATATTCCTAAAACATGTTTTGCTTCTTTAACGAAATTTTGGGGCTCTACCGTAGTAAAACCGCAAGTCTCATATGTACCACGAACTGGTCTTGGACTCCAAAGTTTTTCATTTGTAGGAAGTGATTTTCCATGTTTGCAATTTCACAAACTTTTGTGGACTTCAGATTTTTTCGCAACTTTAGAGATTGGAACTGTGAGTCTTTGATGATGTCAGTCTTCATTGCCATATTGTGTGCATAGTTCCAATAGATTGGAAAGTTTCTATCTCGCACTTTCACTTTTTCAATAGCCTGATTCTTATTCCTCTTATCATATATAAAGCATAAACCATCAGTAAAGTATAGAGAGTACCCATTTTCAAGCATTTGTCCAACACTCAGTAGATTGGCTTTTAGGTTTGGGACTTGAAAAACATCTTTAATTAGTCTTGTACCTTTACTAGTTTGTATAGCAATTGTACCTTTCCCTTTGGCCTCGACAAAGTCACCGTTTCCTAGACGGATTAGAGATTTGATTGACGTATCTATGTTGCGAAAAATATCTTCATTTCCCGTCATGTGATTGCTGCAACCGCTGTCGATAAACCAGGCTTCATTTTCCTCTTGTGCTATTTGTAAAGCATAAAACATATGCTCTTCTTCTTCATTTTCTTCCTCATGAAAATTAGCTTGGTAGTTTCTCTTCGAAAGACAATCTTTGGCGAGATGTCCGTGTCTCCGACAATGATAACATTGTGGTTTGCTTTGATCGAACCAACAATATTTTTCCAAGTGATTTGTTTTCTTACAAATTCTACATGGCGGAAATTATTTATTTTCTCTAGTATCTCTATAGTCTTCTTCTACTTCAGTAAAATTTTCATTACAGTCTTCCTATTCTTTTCTAAATTTTCCAGCCTTTAGTTTAGACTGAAAAGCACTTTCAATTGGAGCTACATGACGCCTACTTAACCTTTGTTCATAGGCTTTAAGTGAGTTCTGTTACAGAAAGAGTGGCAATATCCTTTGACTCTTCAATGGAAGCAACAATAGGATCGTACTTATCAGTAAGACTAAAAAGTATTTTTTTCGACCAACTTTTTATCACCTATATTTTCTCCATAGCTACCCATTTGATTAACAACTTCTTTAACTCTTGAATAATAATCTTTTGCAGGCTCGGATTCTTTCATTTTAATGTTCTCTAAATCTCTTCTAAGAGATTGTAATTTAACGGAACGAACCTTGTTATTTCCTTGAAACTCCTCCTTCAATCTATCCCACGCAGCTTTTGTTGTTGTAGCTCCCATAATTCACGGAAATATCGTATCATCCATTGCCATCTGAATTGTGTACAAGGCTTTGTGATCTTTCAATCTCAGATTCTTTAGTTACTTTTGTTGTTCTTCAGTCATATTTTCTGTCTCCATCATGGTAACACCACTATCAAAAACTTCCCATATCTCTTGAGATAGGAAGTATGTCTTCATTTTTATGCACCAGAAATCATAGTTTTCCCCGAAAAATATTGGTACTGGGATGAAGGATGGACTGCTGCTAGACATGATTGTACGCGGAAGTGAACGCCGATTAGATCGAACTAGCTCTGATACCACTGTTGGAAATTTTATGTTTAGAATGAAACTGAACTTTGAACTTGTTTTGTAATATTATATTGATCTCACATTAAACTATTTTATCACAATTTTTGTTTTGTTTTTTTGTCTATTTTCTTCTCATTTTTTTCTTGTTACAAACTGTTACAGAAACATGGCTTTTATGGCCTTTTACCATTGATCTCTAGATATTCCTAAAACATAAACTATTAGGAAACTTAGCTATGTAGTTGTTTGGCCAACACTCTAAGTAAGCTACAGTAATTACTTGGTGATCAAACTTCTAGTGTTCATACTGACTAGATACTTATAAAATTAGTTTACTGATTTTACAATGTAGTAAACAATAACTTCTTAGAAAATGCATTATTCTCAACAATGTACAACCTTGGAAGGTAAATTAGAAATACATAAAGTTATTCATTGTCGCATAGCATTTCCATACAGTACACTAGAATGTATCAAATTAGTGTGAGGCTCGTATCTTATCCATAAGCTTAGCAAATTACAGTACAAAAATGAATAAAGTTGATCCTTGTTATCTAGCATTTATATACAGACCCAGTTTATTCAAGTATTTCAATAGGCAACCTTTCCCGATTGTCTTAATTTTTTTAAAGTAGCCTAGTATCTTAGGGTACACCAACATATTCAAAAATAAGACCATTTTAACGGTTCATTAAAAAGATATATACCTCACAACCTAATTGTTTTCACTGCGGACATACAAAATTTAGTCAAGATTTTCTTATGATTTGAGGTACCTAAATTAATTGGAACCTCTTGAAAATTGTACATAAAGTTATCTACAAATATACAAATGACATACTAAAAATTTAGCTTCATCCGAAACACGGATAATGAGAAAATCACTTATCAGTCGACTTTCTAAGGCTGCAATTCAGCAGAAAACAGTCACGGTATATTCAACATTTTTAGTTCTTTCCCATGTCTGAACATTCTCAATTTTTACAGTAGTATTATGGCCTACTGATGAACAACATACTAAAATTTTACCCCATTCTAACGGTTAGAATTTAAGACGTAAGCAAAACAAAATTCTGCATTCTAGGGTGTACAAGGCATACGGGATTTTCAAGAATGAACCAATAATGAGATAAATTGTAGCAATCAAACCATTATTATAACAAATCTCCATTATTATAAAATACCTATTTCATCAATTTATATAAGGACATCGATCATAACAAAAATTCCCAATTTCCCAACAAGAACCCTAATTTCCAATTTTATCAAATCAAAGTATAATATGAAGGAATTCATGAATTGTTTTGATATACATGGGTTCAACTTAATTTATAACCACCCATTTCATCAAAAAAAAAAAAAAAAAAAAAAAAAAAACCAAAATTGCATGGAATACAACATATGTAGAAATCATACTAACCTCATCGTCATGAGCATTTTCTCTCCAAAAATACTAATTCAAACATTATTAAACGAATAAAAACTCAAACACCACCCCAAGCTAGACATCTTCAACGATTTTCTTCTCCGAGACCTTTGTGACGAGAATAAAATCCCCTTTCTCTTCATAATCCAGAGAAGGGGAAGAAAATAATAAAACCCTAGCTATGTGGGAGAAAAAAACAAAGCTTCTTGATTAAAAATGGTCCCATATTAAACATCAATAACTAGGGGTGCTCATGGTTCGGTTTGGTTCGGTTTCAAGACAAACCAAAACCGAAACCAATACTATCGGTTTCTAAAAATTGAAACTAAACCAATCCATTAACCATTGGTCTTTGGTTCCAATGGTTCCAGTCGGTTTCGGTTTTTCCCAGTGGTTTTTGGTTAACCAATAATTATGTCAAACCAAAAAAACAATTACACAAATTTACAGAAAAAAATAGTATTGGTTTACAAAAATTTACAGACAAAAAATAAATAAAAATAATATCAAGAGTAGTTAAGGATTACTCTAAATCAAGAGATCAAAAGAAGATTTAACTAGTGATAGGCTATACAATGACATTTCTAATAAAAATTTAATCAATGATTTTTTTTTTTTAATATTCGGTTAACCATTGGTTAATGGTTCGGTTTCTCTATCAAACCAAAACTGAAACCAATACTATCGGTTTTCATCTTTTCTAAACCAAAACCAACCATTAGTTAATGGTTTGGTTCGGTTTCTCCCTAATCGGTTTGGTTTGGTTCGGTTTCTCGGTTAACCGGTAACCATGTTCAGCCCTATCAATAACCTAATCATCCAAATAAATCACTGAGATATATTAATCTCTCACAACTCATTTCTTGTTCTTTGAATTTTTGAAAAGAAAAGGGAGAAAAATATTTTCAAGAGAAGAAGCATCCGAGAAAACATAATGCAGATCCCCAAGAAAATGAAAGGGAATTATCTCTGATAAGAGTTGGTTTAAAAAAAATGACTGAAATGTCCCTTCTTATATACTGCCACTTGACAAGCATGCTTAAAAACTAAATTGCTATTTAAGCACCAACAATTTTTAAGCACCCAAAAATGTTAAACACACTAAAATATTAGTATTTTGAGGCATACCAAATGCATAATTTGACCAATGATGGGTTAACCTAAACCCGAGAAAAATTTGGGGTCTTACACACCACCTCAAGTGGAGCAACCAACACATGAAGAATCTGATTCCGATACACCTACTGAACAAGAAGGTGGTGATAGAGAATTTGTCGAAGAACAAAGTGATGAGGAAGTTAATGAGGGAGAGAGTGGTGGAAAGGAGATCGATGAAGAAGAAGGTGAGGATGAAAGTGATGAATAATAAGGTGAGGATGAAAGTGATGAAGAGATAGGAGAAGTTCAAGAACAAGTGCAAGAACAAGTCCAAGGAGGAGAAGTTCAACAACAAGTCCAAGGAGGAGACGCTCAAGAACAAGGTAAGATAGCTGGTAAGAAGAAAGATGGTAAGAAGAAGAATAAAGGGGACCACATGCCCACCCCGCTGAAGATGTTATATCGTTTCCATAAGGATCCCGTTTTCGGGTTACCCGGTGATGTAGGATAGATGTTATGGGGGTACAAAGGCAGTTGGTCCGTCGTCGTTTGCCATACAATAGTAAGTACCTAAACCTTATGTTATGTAACATAATAATTATTATTCGTGTAGTTTTTTGAATGTTGTCCATCGGGTTTGTTTTGTTTTATAGGATCATAAGGATGTCGTTCGTCTTATGAATCCAGGAACGTTAGTGAGTATGATGAGGCAATGTCCACTGGAAGAAATAGAATCAACCGTTGGAGAAGTTCTGTACGTAACCGATATAGTAAATTCAATGGGATTGATACCCGCGGTCGAGAATTTGGACCTTGGTTACGACAAACCTCTTTGTTCCTCCTTTGCCGAGAGATATTACGGGGAAACGGATACTTTGCATCTTTCATTTGGAGAATTGATGATAACTCCAAATGATGTGAAGTTCATTACCGGGATAAGCATAGAAGTTAAAGAAGTGAAGCACAAAGAGTATGCGCAAGAGCTTGAGTGGGACAAGATTTACGCATTCATGTGTTACAATGGGATGAGGAGAGGACCAAGTCATAGATGCTGGTATGCAAGTCAAAGCAGAGGATATTACATCCCTCGAAGCTGAGGGACAACTTTATGGGAACAAAGAAGCTTCGTGCTTAGGGAAAAGAGGTGGTGCCGGAATGTATCATTGTAACGACCAATGTGTATGTCCTATACATCCTGGGAGCTGTTATCTTCCCCGACGTTTCCGGTGCTCATGTGAGCGCCAACTTTATATAGCTGTTGAAACCATTTGACAAGATTCACGAATACTCTTGGGGCACTGCCATACTTGCGCACACATTGAACGAGTTGAGAAAGGCTTTTAGGGCTCAAAGGAACCTAATCAGAGGGAATATGGCTTTTCTGCAGGCGTGCACTAGGCCAAATGTTGGATTTGGTGACGGTTCATAATTTTATACCATGACGGTTTTAGGAAAACGCGTCATAATATCTTGCTGGTCAAGTATATGTGACAGTCAACATAAGGAACCGTCATTGAATGATGTTATAAATCGTGACAGTTCACACAAGCGTCACAATTTTTTTTTATGGTGATGGGTAATCATATGAACTATTACAATAAGCAAAGTTTTTGGTGACACTTGTGAACTGTTACTATACTTGATATATTGTAACGGTTGGGATGACACATGATTCATAATGACGGTTTTGGTAAAAACTGTTCTTGTATCTCATAATGTAGAATGACCATTATGGTGATAAACACGTCAGAGTAACTCATACTATACAATGATGATTGATCAAATGTGATTGGATTCTGATTTTTGACTATACATACTTACTGGGTATATATAGACAACCTCCGTCGGCTTAAGGAACCTTTGAAGTTCGAATCGACTATGAGCTTCATATTTATCGATTTCAATGATATATCATGATACGTTTGAAGTCAGAACCCTCAAAGAGCTTCTTGGTCCATAGTTTCTATGTCGTTATACCATATTTGAAGTTCTAATCGACTATGAGCTTCATATTTACTGATTTCAATGATATATCATGAAACGTTTGAAGTCAAAACCCTCCCAGAGCTTCTTGGTTCATAGTTTTTATGTCGTAATACCATAGTTAAAGTTCGAATCGAGACCGAGCTTCATATTTATTGATTTAAATGATGTATCATGTTAAGTTTGAAGTTTGAACCCTCCTGGAGCTTCTCGGTTCATAGTTTGTATGCCGTTATACCACATTTGAATTTCGAATCGACATTGAGCTTCATATTTATCGATTTCGATGATGTATCATGCTAACCTGAGTTTACCAGTGTGAAATAAAGCTACTTCATGATCTGTATGACTTTTCAAAATTACTTCATGACATATGCAGCTAGTCGAAATCCAAACCGGAAGCATAAAGAGAAAGCACAAAAACACAAAGAGAAAGCACAAAGAAACACACCAATTATCGAATTCATTTTTCAATTTCCCGATTCATTTTTATACATTTTTTGGATTTTTTTATATCAGAATGTCGATAACAATGTCCTAAATTTATTAATATTTTTTTTGGATTTTTTTTTCATGTCGAAGGTTGATAATAAACCGAATACATGAGTTCGTAGTAGCACAAAGAGAAACACAAATGCTCTCAATCCGTATGACCATAACATAGACAATCTCAACCGTCAGATTATTTTCTCAATCCGTATGAGTGGATCAAACGAAATCTGGTCCGTCCATCATTTACACTCAGATTCACTTTTTATTTTTTTATTTTTTTTAAGCATTTCTCTTTCTCAAATCAATTCTTATCCGTTTCTCCATATCTTCCTCCTCCGCTCAACGGCGCGTCTGTTATTGTTTTAAAGATATATTGAGATCCAGTGGCTGGATCATGCTAAAACATTTATATGTAAGACTTCATTGTATGTTGGAAGTACCGTAAAAGTTTTAGTAAGATCGGGTCACGGTTACTACTTAAGAACATGATAAATTGAGACTGAAATGTGCTGAGTTAAAAATCCTGGATAGCCAACTGTTAATTGTGTTTTCTCAATATCTGTCTCTCGGATGAATCTAGAATTTTAATTTGATGTTTATATATGTGTAGTTAACCCACTGTAAAAATTTCATTAAGTTTTGATCATTTTAGGTACCCCAAAGCATGAGACGATCGGATATATTGATCCAAGTAGATAATACGAAGTGTTTCACGTTACTAATCTTGATATATATAAAATAATAATATTTTCAATGTTGACATCAAGATCACCCGAAAGACCATATATGTTTATAAGAAATCAAAAAAGTTCATGATATCATAGGCATCTGGCCAGTGATAGTGTTGTTGATTTGTTTTAATTGCAGAGACTCTTTCAGATTTCTTAACTGAAATCTATGTTTTCTTAAGTCCTTTCATCTATGTTTTCAGATTTCTTAACTCAAGCCGCTTCTTCGGAGGTTTAGATTAGTGATAGGGACAGTGTTTCGTTTTCTGAAGATTAATGGCTTCCTGGTTCAAGCTCTTTTAATATTAAGATTAAAGGGAAGTGTTTCGTCTCCTGGTTCTTCTTTTACAACTTTGATTTTCTAATTACCTATTCTGAAAAAATTCAAATTTCAAATACCCATGATTGGTGGTGCTTTATTTGCAGATTGGTAATTTCAACCACAGTCAAGGCAAATCACGCTGTCAAACAATTACTCCCACTAATCAAGCAAATATGGTACACTTTCTATAAATAATTTAGAAATTCCTATTCCCACCTACACTCTTTTTAACTCGACAAAGAGAATCCGAGTAAACATGTGTGAGCCTCAGAAAATCCAAATTTTAAGAACCCTTGACTGGGGGCACTATTACAATTCAGGACCCTAGATCTCTTTGAGATCCTCCCTACGATTAACTATAAAGGATGAGGTTATACACCATAATAGTGAAAACCCTAGCTATATCTTGAAACTCTCGGCCGCGCCACTCAGCCTATCTTCTCTTTTTTCACGCTCCCTTTTTTTTTTTTTTTGTTATGATGTTCCTCCACTAGTAATCACAAATCCAAACTCAAAACCAAAAATCCCTCATTGATTTAACCGTTGATTTGATTACCATTTAGGTGTTCATGATTTTATTTTTTGTGTTCATAGATGTCAGACATGAAGCAAGTATTTTAAGCTACATTAGCTTTGGAATAGATGTGAAACGAAGAATTTCAGTGTAAGATGAATATGATGAGAAGGAAGCGATCTGGACCATTTGGTCTTGTATGGAACAGATATTGGCAGTGAAGTAAGAGAGTGGAGTTAAAGGTATTATATTGTTCCTAATATCCCGTAATGTTTCATTAATTCTTCACAAAGAAAGTGTTAAGTCGTCTAAAATATTGTCGCCTTCCATGGTGATTTTTCAAAGAGATTTGTATTTTTGCTGATGATGAAATTTATGATTTTTTTTTATAGAAGAAGGATGAATGTTATTACGATTGTAACGGCCCGATTTAATACTCTAAGATTTATTGAGTCAGCTTCAAGCTCTTGCTATAGTCTCAGAAGGCATCAACAATCCAATGCATAATGAGTATGTCTTGTTGAAAGGATGTGAACTGTGGTCGATATTTTGAACCTGAGCTGATCAGATGTATAATTTATTTATTTTTGTAAATGACGTTTGTAAATTCAATTCAATAATAAAATACAAGATTATTATGGTTTTAATTTGGTTTCATATTAATTAATTTTCTTTTGTATATAATAAATTACAAAGTTAAAAATTACATACTAGGCAAGTGAGCGACAAGCTGTGCCGCTAGCCCTTTTTGAATAGCAAAACCTATCCTATTAAAAATAAAATCTCGTGAGCTAGGGGTCATTACATTGCTGCGCATGACTTTCTGGACCCTCTTGAGTAGTCCAACTGCTTCTGGAGCTTGGAAAAAGAATGGTTAAATTATTATGGTTTTAATTTGGTTTCATATTCAATTTGAGTTTGGAAAAAGAATGGTTAAATTGTAATATCGACGGCACATAATTTTTGGTCATGGTCATATCGTGACATTTTGTAAAGAACAACTGTTACCCACAGTTACAAGAACAAACCGTTAGCAGAAGAATCTTATGGTGACTCTTTTCAAAATCCCATTACAGTTTTGAAGATATTATATAACGGTTATTTGGGAAAACCGGCATTGTAACTTTGTTAAGGTGGCGGTTTTTATTAAAATATGTTACTGTTGTAACTTACAATGACGCTTCTAGAGATCAAATGACAGTTTCGGAGGTTATTTGGTAACGGTTATGTGACAGTTCAAAACCGTCATTATAAAGTGACCCCTACGGTGACACCGCCTTTGGTGACACTTTCAAATTTCACTTGAACTGTCATGAAATTGATACTGTAATAGTTTTGAAATGTCACCTATGTTGATTTTTCTACTAGTGGTGGATATATGTGCAGTTCCCAATATTTGCTCAAAGTGCTTTTGAGAACAAGGAATGGGACCACATGTATTATGGAGACATGTACACCAAAAAAAGGATTATCTGAAGTTGAGACGCCAGTTGGACAACTTGACGACGAAAGATGTTTTCTTTGATCCTTACAAAGTGTTAGAGCATTGCTCTTTCGAACTCGCATGCGTTGCTATCTCAAGCATGTTTGTCAATGTTAATGATCAAAACTATAAAGTCTTGATTTCTAGTCTACTATATCTAAGGTCTCCTACTAGGAAAGAAAGTGTAGTTGAGCTCAAGAACTCCATGGCAATCATCATACAAGACAAAGGACTACTCAAGGAACCAGTGGATCTTCATCAACTAAAAGGTATGTGGAGACTTGAATTTATCTATCACTCAAAAGTCTATCTACTTTATCTTCTATCTTGAGATAAAAGTTGTATTACTATATAGACTAAGATTATACACATATGGTATTTCGAGCTGAGTATATCTTGCTTATCTATTTCTCAAAATATGTGTTGGTAAAGCTTTCACTTTAGCCAAGTTCATCTTTACCTAGTGACGAAAGTCATGTTAAGTTTCAATCACTTTGGAAATTTCTCTGACGAAAAATAGTTTGTGAATAAAAATTATATTACGCCCTCTGAGAATGTTTCAATTTTTGAAATGAGAGTTTAGACAATATAACCATTGGAGGATATAAGCATTGTTGTGGAAACACATATATGTATAAGTCCTTATTTCTTGAACCAAAGTTTGCGAACTTTGTTGATCAAGTTCAACTGGAAGTGTGCGAGCTTCAGTCCGCGAACTAGCGGAAGTTCTCGACCCGAGCATTTCTGCTGGATTTTGTGAACTCCTTCCAGGAACTTAAGTCCATGAACCCAGTCCGCGAACTTGAGTAGGTTATGTCTAAAAACGATGTTTGTGAACTTATCTTAATAAACTAAGGAATGTTATTGCAAACCGTGGCTTTATAGTTCATGAATCGATTCGATTGAATCACATTATTTTTGCTTCAATTGTGTCTTTTGTAGTACATAAGATTTATTTACAATTGAACAACTCTCTAACTAGTTCATTCGAGTCATTTGAACTAGTTATGGTGAAGAAGAATATGAAAGTTATCATATGGCTGACCATTTGGTTAAATATTGTTGAACCAACTAATGTAAAAGTTTGGGTACGGTTACACAAGCCTAGAAACGTGTATTACATGTTTGTGTAACAAGCTATGTTTTCGATCTAATGGTTGACAAATATTAGCTTGAATCTAATCAGGTTTTTATCTAACGGTGAATATTGAATGCTTTGTTATTAAGCTAACATTGATTGAAAAACCTGATTTGAAAGACTATATAAGGGATAACTCTAGCAACTGGAAACCTAATCCCCACACATTTTGTGTGATACTAGTTGTGCTAATCTAGAGTCGATTCTCCTTTAACCTTTGATTTTGTTCTTCTAAAACCATGTTAACGACTTAAAGACTTCATTGGGATTGTGAAGCCAGATCGATACTACTTTTCTTGTAGTTGTGTGATCTGATCTTGCTATTTCTATCGTACGAGTACAATTGTAATAATTGGCTTCATATTTCTATCTCCGATAGGCAAGATATAAAAGTAGTCACAAATACTTCGTTTCATCGTTTGTGATTCCACAATATCTTTTTTCGCTACGTCTATTAAGATTATTGTGAGGTGATTAATAAAACTGAGTTATTCTTTGGGAATATAAGTCTGGTTTTATCGATTGGTTCATGTTCACCTTGATTTATCAAAAGATGGAACAAAACTTGTAGGTATATTCGTGGGAGATGGATGTTAGAGCATTGCTCGGTTGAACACACCAAGCATTGGTATGTCAAGTTTGGTTGTCATATTTGAATGAAGCAAAACTCATTTAAGAGTCTCTTGATTTAAATGTACTAGAGTCAACTTCGTATAGTATAACTTGAAAGTATTAGGGTGATACATTACAAGTATTGCGAAGACTTGAAGAAGTGAATAAGTACGGAGCTACAACGACAACATCATCCTTACACTTGAGGTTAGTGATATTTTACTTGAACTGTTTCATTCCCTAACATATCTTTCAAGTCGTGCATATTGAAAACATAAAACTACGAAGCATGAACACTCTAGATAGACACAGCATTAAGGAATACAATATTAATTTTCTTGCTTAACCATTAAACTTTGCATATAAGATATCGACATAATCGTATCAATGCTATTGTGATTATGTATGGGTATGAGGTGAGGATTTCATCCTAGGGAATAATGTTTACATGTGTTCTAAGGAAGTAAGTTCATGATATGTGTTGTAAACCGAAAAGGAAATCGCCATGCGTTATTGGGGCTATTCTTCATTGCATATCTTATGAACGGCCAATATGTGTGATTAGTATAACCGCTCATGACTTGTTTGTGTTCTTGGTAAAACTATTCACATGAGGCCTGACTTATGTATTGGTATGACTTTTATTAGTGAAACCGATCTTAAGTAATCACCTGGGGTATGACCGGGTTGTGTATGTCTGAACTTATTAATGGGAATAGGGGAACCGATCCTAATAAGAGGTGCAGCGCATCACAAGGGTAACCAATCCTTGTACGAGGTGCAACAAGGTTTATGGAATAAATGGGAACCGATCCTTTGAACATGTGCAACAAGTTTCTGGGAAGGGGGAACCGATCCTTTGGACATGTGCAGCGCATACAAGTTAGATACCAAATATATGTGGGGAACCGATCCTAGTACCCAGTCAGCTGTATCTTTGGTAAGCTAGGGTAACTATGCACAATACTCACATGGAGGTAGAACCTAAACTTGTTTTGGTAGAACCGTAAACCCATGAGTTGTGATTGAGTGGAACTTGATCAATCACATAGTTCTTGAAAGTCAGATGAACCAATTCTAAACTTGTTTGAAAGTGTGGTAAATCGGTTTCAAGTGAGCAAGCATGGTAAAGACTTGCAAGAGTAAGATGTCGTCACTCTTTGAACACAATGCATTAATGCTTATTCTATTTTGTTCAAAGATAGTCCTTAAAGGCTAAGAAGGAAGTAAATCCAAAGATCAAATTTAAATAAGTTAAGAATATTTTTAATTTAGGGTTTTAACTATATATGGAAAATAAGAATTAGTAATGTGCATTTGCTAATTAAAGATTTTCCAAGGAGATTTCGATCATTATTTTTGGACAGTGCATTCACATGAATTATGAAAACCGGATTTGGTGGAATAATGAAAAATATCTTGAGAATATTTTCGGTTTTGGAAATTTCTTGGTGTCCAAACTTTATTGTCTATAAATACTTTGAGTTTGCATTTCTAGCAAACTAGTCCTACGTAACCTAGACTTACTCTTTTGTCTTTGTTACTAGTGAAACCGCCTATTGGAGAGGAGAGTAATCTAATTAGGTTAAATCTCTTACAACCGCTCAATTTAAAGTCTTTGAGAATCTCTAGCGCGACCCGTTGGTGGGAAACTAGATATTGCGGTTTATGTTTAGTTTTCGTATTGATTTGATTGACTAACGGTGGTTGAACTTTGATCACACCTAGTTTGTTTATGCTTTAGAATCTTCTCTTCTGATATAAGGTTTAGACATGGATCTTTAGACTGTTGTTAGATCTAGAGACGATCTTGTGATAATCCATTGTTAACAGACTCTGTTTTGTGTGTGATTGATAACAAGAGATTCAAGTGATTGTGTGCAGGTGTTTATTGAAGATCTAAGAAGATTTGAAGATAAAGAAGATATTGAAGATTTCTTACTTGGTATTTTTAGAATCTTTGGTGTGCACAATACTTGTTTGGGAAAAAGATGATCCAATTAATAATCGGTTTATCCTTGTGGTAGATTGGATTGATTAATTTAGGAAGAACGGCATCAACACATATCACTTGGTTGAAGAGTGTTGTTGGCTTAATCTTAACGATTACCTTTGGGTGGTTGAACATAAGATAGATCTTGGAACCTGGAAAAGGAGTTTACGTTAAGGTAAACAAGGGAACCTTTGCACAACTAATATCACTTGGTTGAAGAGAGTTGATACCAAACAGATTTGTTGTTCCTTTACTGGTTGGAATACGAACCAAAGGAATTTGTCCAAGTACGTGACTTGTTTACAGGTTGGATGCGTGGGAATATAGACGGAACCAGGTGAACAATAGGTTTAGTTGCTTGGTGTCAACTATACGAAGTTGTCTTATTTTGTATAGAGGCTTAATCATGAGAGTATTCAATTCTGGACTAGGTCTCGGGGTTTTTCTGCATTTGCGGTTTCCTCGTTAACAAAATCTTGATGTGTCATTTACTTTATATTTCCGCATTGTAATTATTTTATTATAATTAAAGTAAATTGCACAAACGTTAATTCCTATTTACTTGATACGTGAATCCTATTGAGTTTGGTTAAGTTCGAACCTTTGTATCAAGTAAACACACTTTGTTGTTGTATTGTCTCGATCTAGTATCCATAGATGATCACACAAAGTGTGAACCGATTTGTTGTATTATCTCGACTCAGTCCATAGACAATCACTTTCGGGGAAAGGACTTATAGGAAGGAAAAGTTATTGCTTGAGGTATATTTGGGGTTCCCTCGCCTTTTCAACGGATTTATCTATTACTGTAGACTTTTCTGTGTGATATAAATTTTTTTATTAAAGTCTTCGACTTTGAGTCGTAGAAACTCTTGGTTGTGGGTGAGATCAGCTAACGGAATCAAGTACGTAGTATCCTGCTAGGATCAGAGGCGTAGGAGCATAACTGTACCTTGGATCAGTGTAAGATTGATTGGGTTTCAACTACAGTCCAGACCGAAGTTCTCTTGGAGTAGGCTAGTGTGTGTAGCGGCTTAATACAATGTATGTTTAATATGGACTAGGTCCAGGGGTTTTTCTGCATTTGCGGTTTCCTCGTTAAGAAAATTCTGGTATCTGTGTTATTTAATTTTCCACATTATATTATTTATCTTTATAATTAAAATAATACAGGTTGTGCATTGAAGATCAATCAATTAGAATATCCAACCTTTGCACTAGTGGAAAATGGTCGTTTTAAGATAGTCGGAAAGTGTCATATTCCCAACTAATACGATACTTTGGAGCTGTCGCTGAAAGTGCCGTAGATCCAGTTTCTTTTTATGGAACGACACTTTCTAGTTGACTCATATTTAAGATGCTTTCTGGATGTCTCTAGTACGACACCTGGATAACGTTGTATATATAATTTTATTAAATAAATAAAAACAAAGCTGGCTGACTAATTATAGCCAGAAATTCTGATTGGGATGAAATAATTCGGATTCAAAAGTCAAATAACACTAAATTAAGACTCAAATTAAAATGAAACATTATTTGAATGAATTTTACAATTTCATATACTTAGAAGAAATATTTTACCATTCAATCAAACATTCAAATTTGATGTACAAGTTCAATAGACATTGGAATTCAGCTTACACATATGCTCAAAAACACCAAAAAAGATCTAGAGAAATATTGAATTCACATAATTATAAGTTCTAAAAGTATAATACTTTCTTACAATCAGTGCAGACCACCCAATAAACACAAACTGCAGCAAAAACCAGCAAAAAACGAAATGATCTGACCAATTCATAACTTTCAAGTACCTGTAGAAAAAATAAGTTTGGGCATTAGAAGTTTAACTGCAAAGAGGTCATAACTTGTAAATTAACATCAATGCAGAATCAACCTTAATAAAGCTGAATGTAAATTTATTAAACAAAGCATATATTTGTTGCAAATGGTATGTCTGCAATGTGGCCAGGTCAAATGAACGCACTTAATAAGCAATGTTCATGATATATCAGCGTTCAATGAAGCCAATAGTGGCATATAAGGACATAGGCTAGTAAAATTAGGTATTATTATAACGTTAATCTACACTAACTAATAACATGATACATTGTCAGTAGTAAGTATACATAAGGCTCTAGGTAGATGAAGAGGGTCCAAGTGGAATGAATATGTTAAATAGGATTTGAAACTTTTACTTTCCTTATTCTTCACAACTTTCATTTGGAATTGCACAGCTTCAGGTTGCTCTGTGAACCTACGATGAACAATACACAACCAAACATGATTACTGACTTTGGCCTGAGCAACATACATCAGATTTAAATCTATAAATTGAGTGATCGTGAATGCAATCTGAAGTTTAGAGTAAGAAATTTACTGTTGTGTTCATCAGGTGGTTTTCTACTTCCATATTATTCGTTCTATGAGTTGTACAAAGTCAAACTGAATCAATCATAATCCGGAGCATGGATCAGGAGAAATAAATTGAAAACACTAAAAAATAAAAAACGTTGCAGTTCTGCATGGCTATCTTTCTGGACTAGAAGAGGGAGTGCGATCATTAAACAATATGGAAGAACTTACATGGATGTTTAACTCATAAAGAGTTGACATAGACAGAAGTTTCCATAGCTTAAAAACCTGAAAGCATACAAATGGGAATAAAACGGTGAACCAATGATGAATTTTAATATGATCATCCAAGATAGTAAATATGAACACATACGCAATATTGAAGCACTGGCACCATTTCAGTTCAAGAGCTAAATTTAAAAAGAACTATAGTATATACAAAGCATAAAGCTAATAAGTGTAGGATGCTCGAGGACGGAAGCACAAACCTCAACCAAGCTACCATAGACTAAGGAACCCATGCGCCTTGTGGATCTGTGATCAATACCCTATCCCTTGACCAGTTTTCCAATGAGATTTGTTACACTCAGCAACCTGCCCATCGAGAAGATCGATAATATCAACCATAATTATGTATCATAAGAAAGAGTAACAGCCATAATAAAAAAGAGATTTGGTTTGCTACCAACTATTTGACGTCCCAAATGTTAACTTACATCTTTCTCATCAAGCTCAACAGTCTCATATTCCACAAATGCATGCAACTGCACACCATTTAATAAGAAAATATCATGAACTACTAAGATTGTCGAAACTACCAAGTTAACCTGAATCTACCAGTCTAATACATGAAAAGTCGAACTACTCAGTAAACAGACACATTCTCATACAGTTTGATGCACAATCAAAGACACATTCTCATTTAAGTAGATGGACAATCATAGACAATAAGCGCACAGAAGATGCCAAGTTGAAACATGGAAGAAAAAAAACATCCTTATTATAATTTATATTTTATTTTCACCTAAAGCTATCATGGCAACTGATAAATTGATACCTAACCATTTTTTCCCAGATAAACAAATGAGTTGCTAAAAGAACAATTATAAGATCAATATCTACCAGAATGATTTTCATGGCCCCAACACCCGTCATACCGTAAATAAATAAATTTGGCCTGACTTCAACCATTTATGACTAGTACTAAAACATTCACATTAGTCTATAATAGTTATTAATTATGAAAGAAAATCTAATAGTGAATACATTAAGTTAGCTTGTCATTGACAGGGTATTCATAAACTGCAGACTTTGGAAATTTGATCATGTCATTAGTCCTGACTTCAATTGTCGTACTACACTTAAGCAACAAAAAAAAAAAAACTCTCTCCCCTATCATTGATTCAGTGTGTGTTTACCTTTATCAGTAACGCAACCTCCAAGCATCTATTAGTCATCTGCATTTACCGGTCAGAAGAAAAGGGTCATTGAAAATATGACATCCATGGAAAATAAAACACTGACAAGCTTTGAATAAAGCAAAAGTGAAACAGGAATACTTATAGCAGTTTCAACATTTGCTAGGGATTCATCATTTGGACTCGAAGGCATGGAAATGATACTCAGAAAAATGTTCTCAACCTGTATATTAGATGTGTGGAATAAAATTTAGGGAAGAATATGCTAAAGGAGTAAGTTTAGAGCTTAAAAACAATGACTGGCTAAACATGTACGTCCAACACAGCACACTGACATACCATTCCCAATCAATTACAGAATACAAGCAAATTAACTTCACAAATAAACAAAAGAGCAAGGGGAAAACTAAAAATCTTTAGTATTTGAAATACAAATACAAACCCTAGAGACAGAAAGCATCTAAAGTTTTAGGTCAAACACATTTTACAAAACAAATTAAGCTTCAGTAATAATAGGAGCAATTCAAACTGCAATGGAATCCCAAATCAGCAATACACAACTAAAATCTAAAAATTTCCATTTTTTCAATATTCCAACCACAAACATAAATTCACAATAAAAATTCAATCTTTTATCTGATAATAATATATAGAGAGAGAGAATCCATAAAAAACTCACTTAAGAGTATGTGGTGGTCCAAAAATGCTTGGAGAGCAAAATCAATAGTAGGAGCAAGCTAGGTCGTTTCAGTTAAAATTTATACTCTTATCAAGAACTTAGAAACCTTGATAATATTTTTCGGAGATATACGAGCATCGTGGTGTTGCTCGTATAGAGCTCCTAGAGCTCTAGTAGTGAAGGGTGGAAGCAAGGACTTTGTAACTTGAACTTTGTATTGATTGATTCTTGCTACCTTACTTACAAATGAATACAACATGCCTATTTATAGGGTACAAAAAGAAGAAGTGAACTATGCCTATGGAGGCTAACAACTATGCCTATGGAGGCTTACCTACCATGGAGGTTTCCACCAAACCAACTACTAGACAATCTAGTATTCTTATTTGATTTGTCTAACTCTAGAACACTCATTTTACACATGTTAATTGTCTAACATTGACTCTAGACATCCTAGATATTTCTAGGTTAATCTAGATAGGTGTGAACACTTGACTAAGTTGGTGTTGAATATTCAACACTCCCCCTCAACACCGACTTTCCAACTTCTCTTTATCGTAGACATTTCGGTCCCCTTCATAGTTTAAGGATGTTTCGGTCCTCTTCATAGTTTAAGGACGTTTCGGTCCTCTTCGGAAGTTTAAGGACATTTTGGTCCTCTTGGTAGTTTAGGGACATTACGGTCCTCTTCGTAATTTTAGAACATACGGGTTCCATCGTAGTTTAGGGACATTGCGGTCCTCTTCGGAAGTTTAAGGACATTATGGTCCCCTTCGTAGTTTAGGGACATTTCGGTCCTCTTTGTAGTTTTAGAACATACGGGTTCCATCGTAGTTTAGGGACATTGCGGTCCTTCTTCGTTTCAGTAAAATACTTCTTGTACTCTTTAGACAACTCATAGGATTTTCACCCACTTTTGTTGTTCTCTATCTCATCACCACTTGGTGATTGCTTCCGTTTTTTCACAACATTTTTTGTTGTTTCTTCTTCTATTCATCCTTGTTCCAGTCACGCTTTTGTTCGAAAACTGTAACACTTCTTTGGTTATCCAGATTCTCTCACAATCTTTCATTTCGTCAAGCTTACATACAAGCTCTAACTATTTTTCTTCTTGTTATTTGATGTTACAAATTTGCCACTTTATCCAGTTTTCCACATTTTGAATTAATGTAACAGATTTGCCACGCTATGACATAATTGTCACACTTTGGTTTGTACGTATTTAAACAAACACCTGTAAACCCATTTAGACTTCATTTGGACATTACAAATTAGGTAATTCCAACACTCCCCGTAATTTGTAATGGCTCTTGTTTTTTTTTTTGATATTCACCCAATCTCCGTTTGCGGATCTTATCTCCTCATGCTTGCTTCGCTCGCAGTAAACTCTTTATGTTTGCCGCCACGTACCGCCGTTTATTTATTTATTTTTATTTTTTTTTGTTTTGTTCTTCTTCTTATCACGAGTATGATTTAGTATCTCGTGACAAACATGCCATGCTTTTCTTCGACAATTGAGGAAGTAATCTGTTGCTCTTACCCTCAATATTCTTTTTTTTTTTCTTCCCGATTTGAGGAAACAACCACTTATTGTTCTTACCCTCAAACCCTTCTCGATCACTTATTAGGAAGTGACCCTTTCTTCTTCTCTTTTATCTTGTTTTTTTTTTCATGGAGACCCCATTTTTTTCTTCATGGAGACCCCATTTCTTCTCTTTTAGTATTTCTTGCTCATTTAGTATGTCTCCTAACTCTGCGTGCAAGCCTCTACAAATTCAACATTTTTGAAATGTCGATATTACAAAAGCTTTGTCTTGTAGTAGCGAGTAGTTTTTCTTCTTCCGGTGGATACATGTCCACCGAAGCCGTGTCACAAGTAGAAACTTGATGTTGTCGTGACAAACATGGCTTTCTTGCCATTTTTTTCTCTCAAAACCCGAGTAGGTCGTCTCATTGAGGCTCTCTTCCCACAATATGAGGAGGCGATCATTTGAAGCTCTCTTCCCTCAATATATGGAGGCATTCGTTGTTGACGTTTTCATGATATCGGCTTCTAAAACTCTTGAACGATTGTGGAGGAAATCCTTGGTGCACTCTTCCCACAATTGTCTTTAGAATTTTGTAAACAATATGAGGAGGAAAATTATTGCTCTCTTCCCTCAAACTTGTCTTCTGGTCACTTATCAAAAAGTGATTTCTTTTTTTCTTCTCTACTTTTCTTTTTCCACATGGAGGCGTTTTGCTCCTGTGAAGGTAGGATTTTTTTTTTTTTTTTTTTTTGACAGTTGGAATGGTTGAAATCTTCTTAGTGGTGTTTGCATCTTCTCCTTCTTAAACTTCATATCTTCTCAACTCGAAAGCTTTGAAACCCATCAATTCGTAGCGGAAACTTTTACGCCCATTTCGGATCGAACGAGCTCTGATACCAAGTTAAAATTTATACTCTTATCAAGAACTTAGAAACCTTGATAATATTTTTCGGAGATATACGAGCATCGTGGTGTTGCTCGTATAGAGCTCCTAGTGCTCTAGTAGTGAAGGGTGGAAGCAAGGACTTTGTAACTTGAACTTTGTATTGATTGATTCTTGATACCTTACTTACAAATGAATACAACATGCCTATTTATAGGCTACAAAAATAAGAAGAGAACTATGCCTATGGAGGCTAACAACTATGCCTATGGAGGCTTACCTACCATGGAGGTTTCCACCAAACCAACTACTAGACAATCTAGTATTCTTATTTGATTTGTCTAACTCTAGAACACTCATTTTACACATGTTAATTGTCTAACATTGACTCTAGACATCCTAGATATTTCTAGGTTAATCTAGATAGGTGTGAACACTTGACTAAGTTGGTGTTGAATATTCAACAGTTTCCCCCTTCTTCAATTAAACCTAAAAATAATGTTACCAACTATCATTGAGATAACCTAATCCAAGGAAAAAAAATGGTAAGTGAGAAATTAGTTAACCTAATCAAATCATATCATCAAGATAAATAGAGTAGATCTGCTGTGTTCCTTCAAACAATCGGAAAAACCAAAAGAGGAGAAACAGATTTATACAACCCTTGTGTTTTCCTGATATAATTTGTACCCTAACTTCGAAATCGAAAATATACGCAGAACATAGAACAAAATCAGATCGGAAAATCAAACCCCATCTTTAATTAATAGAAGAAGAAGAAGAAATCAAAATCCCTAGATTTTTTTAAATATTCTACAGAGGCGACTGATAAGAATAGAAAAACATACGATGAAAAAAAAAGGTGAAAAACCCTAATACCAAATCAAAACGGATCGAAGATCGATTTGTAAATGGTTTTATTTGGAGTTTGAAGAGGGATGGAAGAGTTACCGTGACTTCAAACTGAGGTTCACAAGGGATAAGTGGGTTTGATAGGGATTGAAACCAAATCATGGATTCAGGAGGAGTGCATGATAAAAATAGAAAATAGAGCGAGAAGAGAGAAAAGAGTGTGAGAGGAGGAGAATGGGTATTGTTGGCTTTATATCTTTGCTTTAATGTAGATAACCCGTCCATAATTAAGAAGGTGGATCCTGACCATACACTTATCAAAGAAAGGATACTATAGAGTTGTCGTTGTACAAGTCAACAAGAGTCCTGATGGAACGACAATTTGACTTTAGTCAGCGAGAAACAAGTTGCGTCATTGTAGAAGTTAACAAAAGTTTTAACATAACAACAATTTGACTTTAGTCAACAATACTTTTCGTATGTGGTGACATCGCCATATTTAGTTTGTGTCATTTCATTATGTCTTAGATACCCCATTTTCCACTAGTGTTGGTTGTTGATTTACATTGATTAAAACTTGGATATTGGTCTTTGGTACCATCCAAGTTATTCATTGTATTTGATTAAAGACTCGTTGATTTCTATTAGCTTGAGTAAATAAAAACAAGAGAGAGCTAATAACTCCTTGAGATATTTCTATCTAGATTGAGTCTGACTATCTAGTTGATTCTCTAGAAAGAAACTCGGAGTTTGTCCATACAGATTGTTAATTCAAAATATTAGGTGTGGTTGTTAGACCCCCGCTTTTTCAATTGGTATCAGAGCAGGCAAACATATTTAAAGACCTTATCAATATGTGTTTGTAGCGATCTGACTATATGGACGAGTCTATCTCAAATAACGTACCATTTCAAAAATTACCAAATGATCTTCAAAGCTTAAATTCACCTGAGAACTGTCACATATAGGTCAATATCTAAACATACTCGTGATGTATAAATTGTTGATATATGGTAAACATGCCTAGAAGAACAATTGGATGAACTTTCTGACGAAGGTGACTCGGATATTGATAGAGATGTTGATGTGGAAATCTCAGAATATGTTATGCTATTGGATTCGTTGAAAAACAAGAAGATGACAACTTCTCATGTCATACGTCTTATGACTCCTCTCTGTCGAGAAAACAAGAAATTGAGAAGATATTACGCAGATGTTTATGTTTCGAATCGTTCTAACGAATCGATCCTCAAGGATTCTGAGGAAAACCTACGTATAAAGTCACTTGAATGTGAAAATCTTTATCAAAAGTATTTTTTGTTGGAAGAAAAACTTGCAGAATCTGAAGCAAGGATTACCTCCCAGCAAACAAGTTTTGATGACATAAAAAGTGCTTGTCTCGTTCGATAAAAATGTCTTGAGGCTAATTTAGCTGCTGCTCTTGATAAAATCAAGATGTTGGAAGATGACTTGAAAAAGTTCAATACTAGTTCAAGCAAATTAACCACTATGCTAGGAGAAAGTAAAAATCATCGTGATACATGAGGATTGGGCTATAAGGGAATATATGCTCCAAGTATTAGCAAAGAGGTAAAATTTGTCAAGGCAAGTGATTTTTCTCAACAAAAGGTTTCTACTGATGGAAAAAGTGAAATACCTTCACCGGCAGTTAAAGTTCGAAAGAGAAAAGTATATCAACCTCCAAATTCAGCACACACGGATCGAAGGAAGAACATTCTGTATAAGGAATGAGAAACTTCATGATGTATTTGGTTGGGCATCACAAGAAGTTGTGAAAACAAGATCATATGTTAAAACTAATCCCCTTAACGCTACAGGTTGTAACTGTCCAACCGTTAGGCAAGGGATTCGGTACTGTGATACATCTAGTTTTGCATATAAATGTCATACGAAGCCTTTCACAATCGTAATGGTTATCAAAATGATAAGTTTGTAAAGACGAAGACAAGATCCGATGCTCCCAATTGGCGAAAGATTAACTTGCAAAAGAATAGTCAATCCAATTCTCTTTCGAGAAATCTTGATGAGAGTAATGGGAAGAAGGTTACGGTTGTTCCTAAACGCACTCAAAAGTGGGTACCAAAGAAATTCAATGATGCTTTGAGTGTGAAAAGGAATGATCTTCCAGAGAATTGCATGACTATGGAGAAGGAAGTATCCATGATGTTGGAACTTAACAAGTTTTTTGGAAAAATGGAATTGAATATGAAAGGTTCTAAAAGCGATCTCTTTCATGACAATCCAAAGATCACTTGTGGTGAGAAAGACATTGTTCACCGCAACACAACGTAGTTGTGTTGTAAGTGCATCCTCACCAAGGAAAGCCCTGCTATGTATACGGTGAGGAAAGCATGAGAATTGGGGCACACATATTATGTTTGGTAAGTCGATTGGATTTTTCGAAAAAAGGTATTTCTATAAACTTGAGCAAGTTTTATGTTTTAATTACTTGTTTGAGTATTTATAATGATCCATGTACCTTGATTATCGTTCATTTCTACCTAACTTGATCTGTGTTTAAGGTTCTTAAATGTTTAGTTTGAAAACATTAGTTCGGGATGTTTGGACTTCATGGTACACATACCAAGTATGCATAACATCATTTAAAACCAAAATACAGGGGCTTAAGTTCGCAAACCCCGTCTGCATACTGCTCCAGGATACGAAAAGTCGTTTGCATATTTGACGTTGATAATCGGTAAACTTATTTTGGCCGTAACTTCTTCGTCCGAACTCGGATTGACCTCATTATTTTTGCACTCTCTTCCTATTTGAATTATCTTCAAAATGGAGATGAGAAACTTTGAATTTGGATGATTTAAATTGGTATTTGTCCTGTCTCTTGTTTTTGAGTATTTTGCTCTGTTTCGTTGCACTTGTTCCTCTTCTCTTGAACTTGGGAACTTGGATTCTTAGAGTACTACTCTTCTAAGATAATTTGTAGCTTTTACAAGAATCTTGTTGGAAAATCTTTTTATACGCCTTTGGTAGCTATTATTGG
The DNA here is from genome assembly GCA_023529315.1 of Papaver bracteatum. Taxonomy (NCBI): domain Eukaryota; kingdom Viridiplantae; phylum Streptophyta; class Magnoliopsida; order Ranunculales; family Papaveraceae; genus Papaver; species Papaver bracteatum. Next base: position 120,319 of record JAJJWX010002909.1, read on the forward strand.
TGTAAATCCATGCGAAAAAGATTGATTCTACCATGTAAGGACAAATCATCTTGTATGTGCATTACGAGTTTGTCTTGATGCCTAGGAAACTTCTTACGAGAATTTATTCTTGTTTTGGAGAAGGATTGCTAGAGTTTGGAATAGCAATTATTGTGATTACACATAGTTATGTCCAAAGTTTTCATCTTCTTGTTTTTAGATTTATTGGTTTAAATTCTAAACTTGTTTGGAAGATGAATTTTGCAGTATTAATATTTATGGTTTTATACATTGCAATATTGTTATGGGATATGTGTGCTTACGTCCGTGAACTTAATTGTCCCATACTTTGTAAAAATTAAAGTCGTTCGTGAATTGATATGCAAGTATTGATAAAAGAATGAATAGACTTTTGACAAACACAAAAGTTAAGCCTATATTGTCAATTTTTGGTGTAAGATAGGTTAAAATCCTTTGTGATTCAAGGATTATGTCTATTTTATATCATTGTGCAAATGGTGATAGGAAATAAAATGAATCCTTGATTATTCCACGGTATAAGGTCGATCTCCGATCCACAATTTTTGTGTAAATATTGTGTTGTTCCATATGGTGTCTTATGTTGAGCTTTATCGAGTGAGTCATTGTTTTGACATAGTTGTTGTTCCATGAGATGCTTTGTGTTGAGCATGGCCAATTAAATTGATTACTTTTGTGATTAGTTTGATTGTGTACTTCGATTAGATTAATTATGGGTTCTCTTGTGAGTAATCTAATTGATTTTTTAAGTCTCCATAAGTTTACTTGTGTTGAGAATATTCGGTTACTTTTTTAATTAAATATTTTTGGATTCAAATTCATACTTGTATGTGATTTGTTGTCCAAATAAATCCTTCTTTTCTTTTGAAATTAAGGTCGCTCTTGTTGTTCCTTCGGGAATGACATATTATGGGGGAGAGTTCTTTTGAACTTGTGCTTAATTTCCAAATCTTTGTGGGGAGTGCAGCTGTGGAATATTATAGGGGTTATCTTGTATCTTTATAAACTCCTTGATGAATGCATTTAGCTTCGTCTTTATGATTGCATATAAACAAGATGATATACATTTACTCTAGGTCATGAAATGTCTCTTACGGAAATTTCATTAGGATCCTGTTCTTATACCTTTGCCAATTTTATTGACAAAAAGGAGGAGAATTAATATGTATTTCACACTACAAATACATATGGTTTTCGGATCATTATGTAAGGGGGAGTGGTTTCCATGTGAGTTAGAGTATTGACTAAGGGGGAGTGACGTATCACCATAGTATTGTTGTTAAAGTTGTGATGCAATTGGATTTTGACGTTGTGTAATGATACTATGACACTGTATAACAATGATTGGGAACTCTTGTTTTCCTATTGTTATAGTTATGGATTTTCAACAACGATGATGCTAAACTTACAACCTTTGGGATCATTGGAGTACTTGGAAGTGATGAGGATTTCGAGTAATGTTGAAGATTGGGCATGTGGAATAGGAGCTACAAAAAGTTTATTTATTTAGTTTTTTTGTATTCCATATGTATTAATAGTTTTATCACTAAAATTGACAAAGGGGGAGATTATTAGAGCATTGATCGGTCGAACTCGCATGTGTTGCTATCTCAAGCATGTTTGTCAATGTTAGTGATCAAAACTATAAAGTCTTGATTTCTAGTCTACTATAGCTAAGGTCTCGGACTAGGATAGAAAGTGTAGTTGAGCTTAAGAACTCCATGAAAATCATCATACAAGACGAAGGACTACTCAATGAACCAGTGGATCTTCATAGACTAAAAGGTATGTGGAGACTTGAATTTATCTATCACTCAAAAGTCTATCTACTCTATCTCCTATCTTGAGACAAAAGTCGTATTAATATATATACTAAGATTATACACATGTGGTATTTCAAGCTGAGTATATCTCGTTTATCTATTTCTATAAATATGTGTTGGTAAAGCTTTCGCTTTAGCCAATTTCATCTTTACCTAGTGAAGAAAGTCATGTTAAGTTTCAATCACTTTGGAAGTTGCTCTGACGAAAAATAGCTTGTGAATAACAACTATATAACGCCCCCTGAGAATGTTTCAATGATTGAAATGAGAGTTTAGACAATATAACCATTGGAGGATATAAGCATTGTTGTGGAAACACATATATGTATAAGTCCTTATTGCTTGAACCAAAGTTTGCGAACTTTGTTGATCAAGTGAAACTGGAAGTGTGTCAGCTTCACTCCGCGAACTGGCGGAAGTTCTCGACCCGAGAATTTCTGCTGGAGTTTGTGAACTCCTTCCAGGAACCTAAGTCCGCGAACCCAGTCTGCAAATTTGAGTAGGTTATGTCTAAAAACGATGTTTGTGAACTTATCTTAATAAACTAAGGAATGATATTTCAAACCGTGGATTTATAGTTCATGAATCGATTCGAGTGAATCACATCATTTTTGCTTCGATTTTGTCTTGTGCAGTACATAAGATTTCCTTGCAATTGAACAACTCTCTAACTAGTTCATTTGATCCATTTGAACTAGTTATGGTGAAGAAGAATATGGTTGATATGCAAGTTATCATATGGATAACCATTTGTTTAACTATTGTTGAACCAAATAATGTACAAGTTGGGGTACGGTTACACAAGCCTAAAAACGTGCATTACATGTGTGTGTAACAAGCTATGTTTCGATCTAACGGTTGATAATATTATCTTGAATTTAATCAGGTTTTCATATAACGATGAATATTGAATGCTTTGTTACTAAGCTAACATTGATTCCAAACCCTGATTTGAAAGACTGTACAAGGGAGAACTCTAGCAACTGGGAAACCTAATCCCCCCACATTATGTGTGATACTAGTTGTGTTAATCTAGAGTCGATTCTCCATTAGCCTTTGGTTTTTTTATTCTAAAACCAGGTTAACAACTTAAATACTTCATTGGGATTGTGAAGCCAGGCCGATACTACATTTCTTAGAGTTGTGTGATCTGATCTTGTTGTTTCTATCGTACGAGTACAATTGTAATAATTTGCTTGAGATTTATATCTCCGATAGGCAAGATATAAAAGTAGTCACAAACATTTTCGTCTCATCCTTTGTGATTCCACAATATCTTTTTCCACTACGTCGATTAAGATTATTGTAAGTTGATTGCTAATACTGAGATATTCTTCGGGAATATAACACTACACCATTTTAAGGGTTTCGCAACCCAGGTTTGCAACGACACTAGTGCGGTTGTGAAATTTTTGGTTGCTAATTGCAACTAATATTTTTCGCAACGGATGACTGTCGTTGCGAATATTGCAACCTCACACACAAGGTTGCGAATCGCAACTGTGCTGGGTTCTAGCGTGTGAACCACGTGTGTGGTCGGGAACACTAGGACTTATAAACACGCCCCAGTCAAACTTTGGTCAAGACTTCGTGTTTTTTTTTCACCCCTAATCCCAATCTAGGGCATATCCCAATCGAGTTCCCTCTTCATCTTTATTATTCTCTTATCCGCCAAACCATAGAGCAGTCTCTCCTCCCTCTCCTCTCGTCTCCATATCCATCTTGATCTGCTCAGCTGAGCTATTTTTTCCTCTCAATCACTAAAATCCATCATCGTGTAGAATTGAATATCATCAGGTATAGATTTTGACATTGTTTTTAGGGTTTATAGATTTCGATTTCTAGGGTTTCAATTGTGATTTTTAGGGTTCAGATATTTGATTTCTAGGATTTGGAGATTTTTATTTTAGTTTATCGAATCCTAGGGTTCCATTTAAGTTTTTGGTTTTTAGGGTTTAATGTTTGATTTCAGTTTTTCGATTTCACTTGTGAATCTGATTCTTTTAATATCAGTTTATTTTTTTATTTTTTTTCTTTCTATTTTATGGTTTGTTGTTTATCTGAATCTAATACCCTTTTTTATTCCATGTTAGGGTTTGTCAAGATTGAAGAACAGAAGTTCAGTTCATTGGAGCTTGAAGAAGAACTGGTCAGAGTTGGTTTAGGAAAACTAAGAAGGTATATCCAACTATGAAATTGTTTTGATTATTTTGGTTCCTTTTATATGTTATTTCCATTTTATGGTTTGTTGTTTACCTGAATCTAATGCTTTTTTTTGCCATGTTAGGGTTTGTCAAGATTGAAGAACTGAAGTTCAGTTCATTAGAGTTTGAAGAAGAACTGGTCAGAGTTGGTTTAGGAAAACTAAGAAGGTATATCCAACTGTTTTGATTATTTTGGTTCCTTTTATATTGTTTAGCTGAAGTTTGATAGAATCTCATTAAGCATGATAAAAATAGTCCTAGAGGTGAATCGCAAAATCTACTTGTAGCTCATTCTCTCTTTGTTGAGAGGATGTTTCTGTCATTAACCTAAGGCCTTCGACAACCCTACCGCTAGGACTCAGTTGAAGCTACATGTTAGAATTGAATTGGTGTACTTACAGAAATTTTGTATAATCTCTTAACTTAGAATTTTTTATAAGTTGTATGGTCTGAACTTAATAATTTTTATATGTTTGTAAGGACTGAACTTAGAAATTTTGTATGATTTCTGAACTTAGAGATTTTTATAAGTTTGTATGGACTGAACTTAATAATTTTTGTAAGTATGATCTTTAATTTTGATAGAATCTTAGTGAGCATGATAAAAATGGTCCTAACGGTGAATTACAAAAGCTCATTGTAGCTCATTCTCTCTTTGTTGAGAGGATGTTTCTGTCGTTAACCTAAGGCCTTCGGCAACCCTACCACTAGGACTCAGTTGAAGCGACATGTTAGAATTGAATTGGTGTACTTAAAGAAATTTTGTATAATCTCTTAAGTTAGTAGTTCTTATAAGTTGTATGCTCTGAACTTAAGAATTTTTATAAGTTTGTATGGACTGAACTTAGAAATTTTGTATAATTTCTGAACTTAGATATTTTTATAAGTTTGTATGGACTGAACTTAATAATTTTTGTAAGTCTGATCTTTTATTTTGATAGAATCTTAGTGAGCATGATAAAAATGGTCCTATTGTTGAATTGTAGAATCTTATTGTAGCTCATTTTCTCTTTGTTGAGATGATGTTTCTGTCGTTAACCTAAGGCCTTCGGCAACCCTACCGCTGGGACTCAGTTGAAGATACATGTTATAATTGAAGTGGATATATCAAATTCATGATATACACTTGAATTCTAACATGTAGCTTTAATTGCATAGAAAGTATATGTTTTTATGGTTTGGATAGCCAATTAGCTTTATTGTTTGGTTGTATTCATTTATAATTGAAGTAGATATATCAATTTAATGGAATGGATTTAGTATAGTTTTAAATGATAGTATTTTTTTGATTAATATTATGTTGTGTACATATCAAATTCATAGGTACATGTTAGAGTTGTTGTAGATATCATATCAAAAAATGTTGTTGATTTTGTATTGATGTAGTGTACATATACTGTCAGAATTTTAACATAGATACTATCTTTAGGGTATGTCATCTACGGTTGATAAGGGATGGATGAAATTTCCTTGTAAGTCTGCTCAGTACATAGAAGGCGTTAGGTCATTTATAGATTTTGTTAATAGAAATGGTGGCGGAAACACCTTATTCTCATGCCCTTGTAGTAGATGTAAGAACTGTAATGGATTAGGGCCACTTAGTGAAATTTCATTGCATCTGGTTAAGTATGATATTCTTTCTACATATATGAAATGGAATTTTCATGGGGAAAAGTTAGAAGTAGAAGCACGGTCACATGTGGATAACACTAGTAATGGTGATGTAGCTGAGAATGTAGAAAATGTTGATCCTAGTATAGGTGAGGGTGAAATTTTAGAAGATGTTATTGAGGATAATGGTGCTTTTGTAGTAGATTACAATATTAGAATAGATAGTGGGGTTCATAATGATGCTGGAACTAGGAAAATGAAGAAAAATGAATTTGGCAATGAGTGCAAAAGAACCGTTGTATCATAAATGGCTAGTCTGGTCGACGGACGACTTACTTTTTTGGAGATATCTCAGCAATCATATATAATGCTCTCTAATCACTTTATTAAAAACACATGGCTTTATCTTATTTTGCTTATATATGTTCACACTTTTGTACATGTGCTTAGCATGCTAACATGTAGTTCCTTATGAAGTTGTGCATAAGGGAGACTCTCAGGTAGTTGTTCTTTATCTTTTTTTGCTTTTTTTGAAACACTTTTGTACATATGCTTAGCATGCTATCATATAAATTCTTATGCAGTTGTGCATAAGGAAGACTCTCAGAAAGATTCTTACGCAGTTCTGCAAAAGGAAGTCTCAGGAAGTTGTGCTTAAAAAACTTTGAATCGTAATGTATCTATGTGAACCGGCAGTATCAATATAATCAGTTTCTTTTTATGGATGTGTGTGGTTTGGGTTATGTTGTATTTTGTTGCGCAAGTGACTGCAATGCAGCTTAGTTGAACCGGTAGTAGCCACCCGGGGGAATATCAATCCCTGCTAAGTACACTTCCTTTTCTTATGCTTATCATATTGATTTCAAGCTTATGGATATTAATCTTTATTATGTAATTACTTTTGAGGTATTATGTTGTTCGTGCTATTGCTACGGACTTTGTTGTTGGTGACCTTACTCCGATAAGTCTTTGTTGTGATCTTCATTACATTATCATTTGCATTTTATTCATTAAGCCATTGGGTCTGGTGGGTCTTCATAATAACACTCTTAACTTATATGAATATAGAGCAATGTGTCTTATAAGTTGTTCCACTTACCCAAGTTTTTCCATGTTTTTTCATCTTGAATTCAATAGTTAATCTGAATGTCTTACTTTTTATGGTTCTACAACGATCTTCCCAGTAGCATGACCTCCCATCATCTTAGCCCAAGCTTGTCCTGCCTCTGTAAGTGGATACTTGGAGTCGACTATTGTCTTCAACTTGCCTTCTTTAACCAATATTCTATTTTTGCAGTTCACAGTTTTGTCAGACCTGGAACCATCTCTCAAAGCTCTTAAAGATAAGCTCTTGACTTTGTAATGAGCATTGATTGTTAATTGGTAAAGATAGTTCCAGGGAATTAATGAATGTTTCTTATGTTTTCATTTGAAGATAAGTGTTAGCATTAGCATCCCAGGGCAAGATAAATTTGTTTTCCAACCACGCTTATTCAGGAAGGTAATGCTAGTTTGGAATTTTATTTGATAAAGAATGAAGTTAGTTATTTCATACTTTTAGATTATGTGCAAGTTGAACAATGCCCTTTGCCTCAATGAATTAAGAAAACATTTTTGGATGGTATACAAAACTAAGATGTCAAAATCCACACTGCTATAAAGATAATCATCTAAATTACACTAGTAGTCTGCAGCTGCGACTATCTGAACACAACCCGATTAGGTCAGTCGTGGTTAAGGACAGATTAGAAACATAAATCATGCTTAATTGTGTCTCTTTTTCACTAAATTTTGGTTTGGGTTTCTTTATTGTGTTCCATTAATGTTGGTGTAAAGGTTTTATTTTTAATCTAGGTATACATTGGTTTTGGATTTAATGGTCACTCTATCTATCGCAAGTTGAGTTTATTATGTGGGTTCTGAATATAAATCAACCTTTGTGTTACATTCTAACTTTTTTCCCAATATTGTTTAGATATAAAATTACTTGGCCTTTTTCAGTGGATTGTGAAATCTCTACGGTTGTGCAGACTCATTCATGGAAGCTTCGCTATGGTTATGATCGTGTGATTGATGATAAAGATGTTTCCAACATCGAGGCAAATATGACTGATGGTATGTCATATATCTTAAATTTTTTAGTAGTTCGCCAGTTCTTACTTTCGTTTTTAGTATAGTCAAGACTAAACAAAACAAGAACAGTTTTGGAATGAAGTTTTGTACTAAATAAAATAACAACAATTTTAGGTGATAGTTTTGTGTATTATGATTACAAGATGCTAGTGCAGACCTAAAAAGATATCACAGAATCCAGTGTAATTTAGGATTTGGCCGACTTCAGCTGGATTACAAGATGATCCCCATTTTCTGGTGCAGATTCAATGTTTTTACAGAATACCAATTATATGCGCAAGATTTTTATCTATCATTGTTTTACCTTAGGTCATTTGAAGGAGGATTAGATACAATTGAAACTTATCCAGTTCCACATATTCATCATTTCCACAGATTTTTCCTGCTTATACTTGCACATCCATATTATTTCTTTATTAGTTTTTGACTTCAATTGATTTATAAGCATACTGGTTATATGATTGGAACAATTTGTGATTCTTTGTTCGCAGGTTAATTGAATGATGCTCTGTTTTGAGATTGAAAAGGTTGGAGAACAAAGAAGCAAAGCAGCAGCCATTAGGTCCCTTAGCAGCTGCAAGATTTGTAAGTTATAATGTAGTATCTCCTTATAAAGATTTAAGTTAGAAGAACTTGGGACTTTCAGAACTTTATACAAACTAAATTTAGGAACTAAGTAAGTTTATGTGTATGTCCATTAAATGAATGACATAGTTTGTATCAAATACTCATACTTGTTAACTTCAATTGAAGAATTCTTTTTTCATATTTGTGAATGTGAAAATGAAAGTGAATGAATGTGTAAAAGTTTGTACATCTGTGGAATACTGAATATGGGGAACTGGGTTAACTGCAGGGGAAAATGGATTTTGACCAGGTCAATGAAGATTTGACTTTTTTTTTAGGTTGCAAAATATTAGCAACGTCTTTAATCTGTTGCTAAATTAGAACCAGAACCAATAAATTAAAACAAGAACCAATAAAATTTAGTTCCGGGTAGGGGTATTCCTGTAATTCGAAATAGCTTAGCAACGACAGATCTCTGTTGCGAATAAATAGCGTCGCAACGGCACTTGCCGTTGCTAATCCCCATTGCTGACCGAGAATCGCAATGTAGCTTATGAGGTTGTGAAAAAATGCAACGCCGGTCTGTCGTTGCAACCCCAGTCAGCAACGTCCAAATTCAGTTGCGAATCCCTAAAAATGGTGTAGTGTAAGTCTGGTTTATCAATTGGTTCCCGTTCACCTTGATTTATGAAAAGAAAAAACAAAAACTAGTAGGTATATTCATGGGAGACAAATTTATCTATTACTGTAGACTTTTTTGTGTGATACAAATTGGTATGTTAAAGTCTTTGACCTTGAGTCATATCAACTCTTAGTTGTGGGTGAGATCATCTAAGGGAATAAAGTACGTAGTATCCTGCTGGGATCAGAGGCGTACAAGCATAACTTTACCTTGGATCAGTGTGAGATTGATTGGGGTTCAACTACAGTCCAGACCGAAGTTATCTTTGAGTAGGCTAGTGTCTGTAGCGGCTTAATACAGTGTATATTTAAACTGGACTAGGTCCCGGGGTTTTTCTGCATTTGTGGTTTCCTCGTTAACAAAATTCTGGTGTTTGTGTTATTTCATTTCCCGCATTATATTGTTTATCTTTATAATTTAAATAATACAGGTTGTGCGTTGAAGATCAATCAATTAGAATATCCAACCTTTGGTTGTTGATTTACATTGATTGACACTTGGATATTGGTCTTTGGTACCATCCAAGTTATTCCTTGTATTTGATTAAATATTTGCTGATTTTTATTAGCTTGAGTAAATCAAAACAAGAGAGAGATAATAACTCCTTGAGATATTTCTATCTAGATTGAGTCTAACTATCTAGTTGATTCTCTAAAAAGAAACTCAGAGTTTGTCCATACAGATTGCTAATTTGAAATATTGGGTGTGGTTGTTAGACCCCCGCTTTTTCACAAAGAGGATTTTTCTAAAGGTAAAGGTAAAGGAAAAGGAAAGAAGGTTGGGTGCGAAGAGCAAAGTGATTATTTTGGGCATTTGTTAAAACTAAGAGGATATGTAATGTACAACCCGACGAGAGTCGCAAGACAATGTGGTTACGTACAAAAAATCCCAAAGGAGCACAAGATGTTCAAAATCAATGAGAAAAAAAAAACAAATCATATGATATTGACATTGACATTGTTCACAAACCTTTACCATTATGTGATTATTGGGAAGACAAAGCGTTTCACAAATATCCTCTGCAAGGTCCATCCGAACAGATGATGATGTAATTCTGGGTTACATGTCGTGGTACCTCAATGTTTCGCATACTCGAGTGATACGAGTAGATGAGAGGCCCAAGATAGAGGACAAACATAAGGCTCTTGAATTCATGGTGTGTATTGTTACTCAATTATGGTTTTGTTAATGTTATTAGCATTTTTTGTTGAATGTTTTTTCTTTAAAATGGAAACAGAGAAGCCGAGTCGGGTACTTGATAAGCCAAGCAAAGCTACAAATCAGGGAAGGGAAAAATGTTAAAGCCAATGAAAAGATGATTGATGAATTGAATAGTATCGAAGATGTAGAAGTTGGTGCAAAGTTTGGGGAGCTGGAGGAGGAGGAGCCAAAGAAGAAGAGGAAGAGAGCCCCCCCTAAAAAAAAGATGTCTAAATGTGCATCGAGCAATGCCCAACCTGGTAAATCACTAGTAGAAAATGGCCTATCTGAGACATAATGCGATGACACCTACGGGAATGTCGCAATTTAACCTCACACCAAAAGTTTCGTTGACTAAGGTCTAAGTGTCGTTGTGGTTGGCCTTTTGTTGACTTAGATAACAATACTAGCTATAGTGTCCTTGACTAAAGTCAAACTGTCGTTAGTTTAGGACTTTTGTTGACTTAAATAACGTCACTCACCTAGTATGGTTTCCTTGGTAGGATATTCCACCTCTACGGTCAGGATTTTCTCTGAAAATTGATAAACAACTGGATTAAAATATCACCTCAACCTTATCTATCTCAAAGCAGAGAGAGAAAACATACATTATTTTTCTCCGCCTTTCTCTCTCATCTCTCACCTTCACAGATGAAGCGAACTTCATCCCACCATTTCCTTTCACCGAAGCTAAACCTATACCATATCTACAACTTCATTTCTCATCCATGGAATCAACAAATTTAGAACAATGAAACTCACTTCAGCCGCCGCTACCCACCATCAAATCTTACTTTCCTCTAGTTTATTACCCTAAATCTAATTTCTCACTTCTCAGAGACTTAGACTCTCTTCCCTCTCCACTCACTCCATCCGCCACCACCATCTCCATCACCACGACCATCTTTATTTCTCACAGTGATTCATGTAACCAACAATTGAAGAATCATCTGACTTTCTTCTCTTAAAAACTGTTGAAAAATTATTAGCAAGTTAAGTTTACTGATTCTTTTTGAGTTTAGGTCTTTTGGGTTCAGATTTAATTGAAAAAACAAGCGATTTAGTTTTTACATTGAATCAATTTTGTGGGTTTTCATTAGAATGAAACCCTAGATTTTTATAATTTGGGGATTTTAAAATTGGGGTTTGTAGTGGTAACAAGTGAGTGATTCTTCATATCTTACATATTTTTATGTTTGGATTATGGTTTTTTGATTTTGTGTGGTTTGACGTTGAACCAGTAAGTGATAGAGTTAGACGGGGAAACTTTAAACTTCAAAGGTTTCTAATTTTCTCTGCATATTTTTCTTGTTCTTTTTAACAATTTTGGTTTTTCAAATAATCTATTATTTTTTGTATATTATTGAATCTGACAGATTTGGTTTTGTGATAATGTGGTTCAGAAGAAATTATGTTTTTACAATTTTTTCTATTTATTTCAGCACACTTGGTGGTAGTCATGGTGTGCTGAGATTTTTATATCATGGTATGTTATGGTTGGTTTTTGCTAACAAGTGAGGTTGTTTTAGTTATTCAGTGTGTGTGTGTTTTGTACATGATTATATGACCAATGACTGCTCTACCTGCCTGCAGAAAAATTTACGGATATGTTTACATAGAGAGGAAGTAGAAATTGACTCTCGATATAGGGCTGAAGTTTGATTTTTGTAAGAAGACAACTCTTGCTGTGAATTGATCTATGAATTCAATTGAAATAAATCAAAGAGAAGCAGACACGGTATAGTGGTCTATCCCAAAGAATAATTTCAGTTTGCATCCTCTAAGATTTATAACTCTTTGTTATGTGCTTCTCATTTTGTGTTCATATATGTAAAAATCAGAGCCGTTAATTTACGATTTTGCATGTATTTTCATGCGACAGCTTTCATGTGTTTGATGAAAAGTCTAAGAGAAATTTGGTGAATAAAATGGGGGTTATTTTCTGCATGAGCTATTCGAATTTTGTACTGTTTATGATTTGCATGTGAGATAATTAAGGTAAAACCCTCTTACGTTTATGAGACTGGTTCTAGCTGGTTTTATAATTATTGATTTGTATTTGGTTAACCAAGATTTGATGCTGATCATTGAACTTTTATGAATGTTTTGGCATATGGATTAGGTGCTCAACATGAATTAATAAACAACAATTCCCAGTCTTTTGGATTGTGGGTTTAACTCAAATTGATGAGGTGCTCAACTTTAATAATTCCAGTTATCACCATCTGTATGAACCCATGTACTTATCAGTGTACTCTATGGCCTTAGTGCAAATGATTTTGGCTTATATACTTCTATGTCTGACTTGCAATTCAAAGAGTCGAATGGCATTTTAGATTATACATTTTGTTTGATCTCTTGTGTTATATCTAGTTCACTATACATCCATGCTTTATTTTAGGATCATGAGTTGCACATGTAGTAGGGATTGAGAATGGAGTGAATTAGGAAACTTGAGTTATCCAGGTAAGTGCTTTGATATAATAAATATTTGGTTGAATCAAATGACGTTTAACTTTTCATAGTAAAAGTATATGTAGAATGTGTCTTCTAATTTTGCTCGTGGGTTTATGAGGTTCTTACTAAGAAATGTAAATTTTCTTAACTTTACTACCCTGATGATGGAACTGTCCATCCATTTCCTTTGATGGGTATCCCACTTAGTGGTTTTTATAAATTCCATTGATAATTTAGATAAATTAAAAGATGCATTGATTTTAATAGAACTTGGATTCTTTTGTTGGAAGAGAGACACATCAACCTAATGGATAATATTTTGAGGGATTGAAATGGAGGTAGTATATATCACTAAGACAACGAGTTACACTTAATAGATGTAAAACTCTTTAATTGAGTTGTTGCTGATTCTAATATGCGGGTGAAATGTTTTGGGTATTTAATTTTTATTAATACGTCGTTTGACGTTTGTGCCAGAGCTTGGCAAAAAAAATGAGATGGATTACGGGGCGTTGGTGCTTATGTTGTTCCTGGTACTTTTGGTTTTCTGCCCTTTTGTTCATATCTCATTTATGTGATGCCATTAATAGATTCTAGTTTTCACATGCCTGAAGATTGAGTTCGATTTAGTAAAAAGAAATGTTTCTTTGATTCATTTTGACCAAGTTATACAAGGATTCTTTGTTTGCAAGGTACAACACCAAACCATTCTCTGTGATTTTTCAATATATTCTAATGTTTCTGGACACAAATACTGCAGATTTAGGTACTTCTTACCCTGCCTCTGAATAGATGTATGGACAACAGCTGCGACTACTACCTGTTTTTGGCTTCAGGTAGTTTCTTACTCTTTTCTTTCATGCTATTAAATTTGATGTTTAAAACTCTTCTATAAGTTAAGGGATTTTTTTTTAAGGTTGAGTGATATAAATCGATGATCTACAAATGCTTTCAATTCATATAATATAATTTCCTTGTCCTTATATATCTCCTATTTAGTCTTCCAATGAGAGTTTTTCTTACTAAAACTAATGCATATTTATATAGTTGGCGGAGCAATAAGCATCTATGGAGCATCTTCGTCATTGGTCCTTACTTTTGGAACCTAAAGATAAGTGGAGAAGAAAGAACAAAGAGTAATTCTTCTGCAACAACAAGGGGACAAACCACATTTGATCATTTGGCAGTGAAATTTACCATCCAGTTGATCAAATGGGATAAAGGGTGAGTCTTGAGTAGAAACGACGGTAGCATTCTTCAATTTTCTCCTCTTCATTAGCTTCATCCCTATCATCTTTAGCCAACTCAACCTAACATGAAAGAGGTAGTTTCAATCTTTCGAATATGTATTGGAAATATAGGTTGAACATTTTTAACTTAGTGGAGAAATTTTCAGATTTTCTTTGAACTTCAAAATTTTATGTTGTTAAAATTGTAATTGAATTCTACTTTTAATATAAATTATATTTATCAAAATTCAGTTGCTTCATTTTTGGAATTTAGAAGAATCTCAGTGTGATTTGACTTTTGAATCAGAATTATTTCAGCCCCAGTCAGAATGGCTGCAATCAGTCAACTAGGTATGATTCTTTTTAATATTAAATTAAACCTACGACGCAGTTTAGTTATCGTACCTAGAGACATATTAAGAGTATCGTAAATTTGAGTCAACTTGAAAGTGTCGTTCCAGAAAAAGACACTAAATCTATGACACTTTCAGCGGCAACTTAAAAGTGTCGTATTAGAGAGTAATACGACACTTTGTAACTATCCACTAGTGACACTTTGTAATACGACACTTTGTAAATCGGTTTTTTTCCACTAGTGAATGAGGACGTGGAGGACGTGGTCGTGGGGGGGGGGGGGATATTCATGAATAAATGGTTATAATGGTATTTTGCGTTTCCTCCCCTATAAAGATATCTAATTAGCGTTTCCTCCCCAAATAGATTGAAATTAGTGTTTCCTCCCATCGTTACATTTTCCATCCAACTTTCAGTTAGTTGAGTCAGCAAGCATATACGCGTGGCAAAATTGTACACGTGTCGAACAAAATTACAAAAATAACCCCATTTGTTTAAATCAAAGACATAATCTGAATTGAATTACCAACAATTCATGTTCTTCCCTGCAACTAAGACTCAGACACTCGTCTGCATCTTCAACGGCAACACAACATCACCAGCAACTTCTTTTAACTCAAAACACCCATTTATCGTAGCAACACAATTTCATCTCCACCAGCCTCATCTATTTCTCTGCTTCAAACCGATTCAACAAACCCTAACTATCATCTGTAATTGACCACCAACAACAATCAAACTCAAACCCACTCTCTAAATTCATTTAATTCAACTCAAATTCACCAGATCCATCTTCAACATCATCATTTCATCGATTCAGCGAATCCAACTTCTCGATATCCAATTCGACTCAAACCCTAGACAGACCCATCAAACCTAGATACCCAAATCAATCTCACCACCAAACCAAATTTTTCATCTGCAACTTCATGCAACAATCCAATCAAATTATGGTTTGAATTAGTGTTATGAATTGGGGATTTTCCACTGTGTGATGGTAATGGGTATTGATGGGATGTAAATCAACTGAAGGTGGGTTTACAGATGGATATGTGTTCAGAGTTGTAAGAGATGAAGCTACATCAATGGAGATTGTAGATGGGGTTTACAGAGAATATGAAATTGGAAACCAACTGAAGATGGGTTTTTGGTTGAATCCGAACACCAAAAACTCGAGTTGGTAGATGGTGAAATTAATGGTTCTGTGAAGGGATTGAGAAATGGAATTGAGGGCCGTGTTAGAGAAAAACAATGAATTTAATGGTTTGCTGAGTTATTGTTATATTGGTGAAGATAGAGTCGTGGATGAGATATGGAGAAGATTTTTTTTGTGTTTTTGACGGAGCTGTTGGTGAATGAAGGTGACGGGAATAGGTTGTGTTGCAGGGGTCTGATAGAAATTAGGGATGACATTGAAGTGATGATAGATTGGGGAATTGGTGTCAAAGTCTAGGTTAGGGGTTTGATCTATGAAGAAATAACAGAGAAGGTGGTGGTTGCGGCAATGGATATGGGTATGTTGGTGATGATTGTGAATTGGTTCTTAATAGAGGGTATTTTTGGGAAGTCATAGAACACGTGTACAGTTTATACCACGCGGGTATAGGGGATGACTCAACTAACCGAGAAATGGATGGAAAATATAACGATGGGAGTAAACACTAATTTCAATCTATTTGGGGAGGAAACGCTAATTAGCTATCTTTATAGGGGAGGAAACGCAAAATACCCCATGGTTATATTCATGTTTATGTATTTAACTATGGATAATTATGGAGTCAAAACTTATGTCTTGTCTTAAACTTATTGTCGAATTATGTTTGGTTATATTCCTGGTTTATGAATGACTAAATATGGTTTCTTTTGCTGGTGATGTTGTGTTGCCAGCCTCATCTATTTCATCTCCACCAGCCTCATCTATTTCTCTGCTTCAAACCGATTCAACAAACCCTAACTATCATCTGTAATTGACCACCAACAACAATCAAACTCAAACCCACTCTCTAAATTCATTTAATTCAACTCAAATTCACCAGATCCATCTTCAACATCATCATTTCATCGATTCAGCGAATCCAACTTCTCGATATCCAATTCGACTCAAACCCTAGACAGACCCATCAAACCTAGATACCCAAATCAATCTCACCACCAAACCTAATTTTTCATTTGCAACTTCATGCAACAATCCAATCAAATTATGGTTTGAATTAGTGTTATGAATTGGGGATTTTCCACTGTGTGATGGTAATGGGTATTGATGGGATGTAAATCAACTGAAGGTGGGTTTACAGATGGATATGTGTTCAGAGTTGTAAGAGATGAAGCTACATCAATGGAGATTGTAGATGGGGTTTACAGAGAATATGAAATTAGAAACCAACTGAAGATGGGTTTTTGGTTGAATCCGAACACCAAAAACTCGAGTTGGTAGATGGTGAAATTAATGGTTCTGTGAAGGGATTGAGAAATGGAATTGAGGGCCGTGTTAGAGAAAAACAATGAATTTAATGGTTTGCTGAGTTATTGTTATATTGGTGAAGATAGAGTCGTGGATGAGATATGGAGAAGATTTTTTTTGTGTTTTTGACGGAGCTGTTGGTGAATGAAGGTGACGGGAATAGGTTGTGTTGCAGGGGTCTGATAGAAATTAGGGATGACATTGAAGTGATGATAGATTGGGGAATTGGTGTCAAAGTCTAGGTTAGGGGTTTGATCTATGAAGAAATAACAGAGAAGGTGGTGGTTGCGGCAATGGATATGGGTATGTTGGTGATGATTGTGAATTGGTTCTTAATAGTGGGTATTTTTGGGAAGTCATAGAACACGTGTACAGTTTATACCACGCGGGTATAGGGGATGACTCAACTAACCGAGAAATGGATGGAAAATATAACGATGGGAGTAAACACTAATTTCAATCTATTTGGGGAGGAAACGCTAATTAGCTATCTTTATAGGGGAGGAAACGCAAAATACCCCATGGTTATATTCATGTTTATGTATTTAACTATGGATAATTATGGAGTCAAAACTTATGTCTTGTCTTAAACTTATTGTCGAATTATGTTTGGTTATATTCCTGGTTTATGAATGACTAAATATGGTTTCTTTTGCTGGTGATGTTGTGTTGCCAGCCTCATCTATTTCATCTCCACCAGCCTCATCTATTTCTCTGCTTCAAACCGATTCAACAAACCCTAACTATCATCTGTAATTGACCACCAACAACAATCAAACTCAAACCCACTCTCTAAATTCATTTATTTCAACTCAAATTCACCAGATCCATCTTCAACATCATCATTTCATCGATTCAGCGAATCCAACTTCTCGATATCCAATTCGACTCAAACCCTAGACAGACCCATCAAACCTAGATACCCAAATCAATCTCACCACCAAACCTAATTTTTCATCTGCAACTTCATGCAACAATCCAATCAAATTATGGTTTGAATTAGTGTTATGAATTGGGGATTTTCCTTGTGTGATGGTAATGGGTATTGATGGGATGTAAATCAATCGAAGGTGGGTTTATAGATGGATATGTGTTCGAGTTGTAAGAGATGAAGCTACATCAATGGAGATTGTAGATGGGGTTTTCGAGAGAATATGAAATTGAAACCAACTGAAGATGGGTTTTTGGTTGAATCCGAACACCAAAAACTCGAGTTGGTAGATGGTGAAATTAATGGTTCTGTGAAGGGATTGAGAAATGGAATTGAGGGTCGTGTTAGAGAAAAACAATGAATTTAATGGTTTCTTTGAGTTATTGTTATATTGGTGAAGATAAAGTCGTGGATGAGATATGGAGAAGATTTTTTGTGTTTTTGACGGAGTGTTGGTGAATGAAGGTGACGGGAATAGGTTGTGTTGCAGGGGTCTGATAGAAATTAGGGATGACATTGAAGTGATGATAGATTGGGGAATTGGTGTCAAAGTCTAGGTTAGGGGTTTGATCTATGAAGAAATAACAGAGAAGGTGGTGGTTGCGGCAATGGATATGGGTATGTTGGTGATGATTGTGAATTGGTTCTTAATAGAGGTATTTTTGGGAAGTCATAGAACACGTGTACGATTTATACCACGCTGGTATAGGGGATGACTCAACTAACCGAGAAATGGATGGAAAATATAACGATGGGAGTAAACACTAATTTCAATCTATTTGGGAGGAAACGCTAATTAGCTATCTTTATAGGGAGGAACGCAAAATACCCCATGGTTATATTCATGTTTATGTATTTAACTATGGATAATTATGGAGTCAAAACTTATGTCTTGTCTTAAACTTATTGTCGAATTATGTTTGGTTATATTCCTAGTTTATGAATGACTAAATATGGTTTCTTTTGAAAATAGTTTGTGTTTGTCCACGACACGATAAAATAACCGACTACAATGTGTGCGCAAAAAATGCAGGATTCTAGCATTTTTCAGTCAGAATCGGCTAACATGTACCTATA
This sequence comes from Papaver bracteatum, assembly GCA_023529315.1. Classification (NCBI taxonomy): domain Eukaryota; kingdom Viridiplantae; phylum Streptophyta; class Magnoliopsida; order Ranunculales; family Papaveraceae; genus Papaver; species Papaver bracteatum. Next base: position 139,066 of record JAJJWX010002909.1, read on the forward strand.
TGTAATCTGATTCTGACAGTTCCTAAGAGGTTCAATTTCAGAATCGGTTTACATGTACCTATATGTAATCTAATTGTGATGAAGGAAAGTTCTGTAACATTTTTTTGCCAAGAATCGGTTTACATGTACCTATATGCAATCCGATTGTTATGAAGAAAAGTTCTGTATCTTTTTTTTTTTCAAGAATCAGATTACATATGCATTGCAAAAGCCCGATTGATGGGAGGCATATTTACAAGATTTTGTTGGGACACAATCGGTATATGTGATCATCTCTAAAATCCGATTGTGTAAATTGAATTCAAAAAAATAGTCGTTGAGACTTTATCTATATAAGGACAACCTCTTTGAGCCACTCCAACATGACACACTTAGCCTAGAAAATGGAATCGGAACCGTTTGAAGATTTGTGTCTCGTTAAATCGTTTGTTAATATGTTCCGTGAACGTCCGAATGAAATCTATTCAATGTTTTGGAAGAGAGTTAAAGAGTTCTTTTACGGACGTACCGCGAATCCCAATAACTGTAAATGGAGAGACTTGGCTTTTCGATTCCAATACATAAAAAGCGCAATGCGAGAGTACGTAAAAGTTAGAAACATGGTGTACCACTATCATCATGATCTCCTCTTAGGGAAAACGTGAGTAATGCGATCATTTTTATACCTATGTCAAAAGTTCACATACTAACATTTAAGAATTCATTGAATTTCAGCTGGAACGTTTCAACGGGCTATGGAGAATTCGTAATGGGAAAATTAAGTTCGTTCACCACAAAGAATATACAACGTTGTACCGACGTGCTCGGTGGTTCATTGACGAGCATTTGATGTGTCAAATTCTAGAATTCCCATACTGAATCCTATATATGTACTGCGCTAATTTCCTAAACTATGTAATGAATATTTTGTTTTTGAAAGTAAGCTATAATCGGATAATATGGATATATATAAACACTGATTGTTGGAATCGATTTATGTGGGTATTTATTAAACTCCAATTCTGGGTTTACATCTTCATTCGGAATAAACCCAACCCAGAATCGGTTTACAAATTCACTAACATCAACCGATTCTGGATAGAGTCTTTTGAAAAAATAAAATAAATTTTTACAAGTGTTGATTATGCATTAATCATAGTTAATTTCAGGATTAACTTGATTAAACATTATTTAATTATCCGAATTGGCACTAATTTAATAAGGGCATATTAGGTATTAATATATATATTGGATAAGGGGTTTCTATGAATTGTTACTTAATGACCCTATTTTGTCATTTAGCTATAGGCCCCCGATACAGGGAGGTATATTAGAGGACTACGTGCACTGTGATTACCTTACAACACCATGGAACTGATTCTTAACGGTTTGTACATCAACAGCAACCTCCTTCATGCTGCTTCTGTCCGAAGGTAACTCTGAAGAACATTTAACTCCAATCTGAATTATGGAAGCCAAAATTTGTCTCATTTTATCTCTAGCTATGATTCTTCTTTCGTTCCATAACATACCGGAGTTGATAATTTCAGCATCGTTATGATCTTCTCTTAATTCCATCAACAAACGCATATCGATAACCTCCTCAACAAGCTCTGGCAATTCATGCATCTTAGAGAAGTTATGAATGTTTAAACCATCCTTAAACATGTCATCAGTTGGCTTCTTTCCTGTAAACATCTCTAGCAAAAGAATCCCATAGCTATATACATCACCTTGTGTCGACAGTTCTCCCCCCATTCCATATTCTGCATAAGCCAAAACAAAGATTAGACCTCAAGAACGAAATATAATAAATTCTGATTTAATTACTAATAAATATAAAAATATAACTCTTTTTTTCTTACCCGGAGAAACATAACCGATTGAGCCCTTAATTGCAATTGAGCTAGCGTCTTGTTCATTCAGTTGTGTAGAATTACTAGAAGGACTAACATTAAGGAATTTAGCCAAGCCAAAATCACCCACGTGGGCAGTTAAATCATCATCAAGAAGGACATTGCTTGGCTTCACGTCACAATGCACAATGGGTGATTGAGAATCATGGTGGAGATAATTTAGTGCGGAAGCAACATCAACTGCAATGTTCAACCTTCTCTCTAGGTTCAAATTCTTCTCTTGAAGTTGATCTTCAATGTTTGAAACAGTCGGATGCAACCAATTCTCCAAACTCCCATTAACCATGAACTCAAAAACTAAGGCTCTGAAAGGATTACCTTGAAAATCAATACTCGAGCAAACAGTTACAATCTTGAGTAAATTTCTATGTCTAACTTTCCTCAGAGTATTACATTCAGCCATGAAACTCTTGGTTGCACCTTTTTGTTGAAGGTGTAGAACTTTCACTGCAACAGGTTTTGATTCATTTTGTTGAAGAATTCCCTTATACACAGAACCAAAACTTCCCACACCTAGCAAATTGGATGAATTGTTAAATCCGTTGGTAGCTTTAAGAAGAGCATTGTAAGAAACTGCTTTGAACCGTATACCCACGTCTAAAGATGTCGAAGGCAGCTTGGTTTTTGACTTCTTTATAAAGTAAAGAATGGCGGAAAACACGATCAAAGTTAAAAATAAAACCACAACAACTATGATGATAATAATAACTTTGGTAGGCTTTGATTTCCCCTGTGTTTGCTCCATATTTGGTTTTATCGGGATGGAACAATTCGGCAACTTCAAAATAGGTATACCACCACAAAGCTTACTATTTCCATCAATTGAAAATGCACTTATGTTCTTAAACACTCCTTCTTCGGGTACTGCTCCCTCCAAATTATTATGTGACAAATCCAATTTGATAATCATCCTTAGATTCTCAAGGCCTTCTGGAATCATACCAGAAAAATTATTGTGGGATAGAAATAATTCCTCAAGACCTTTCAAAAAAATAAAAGATGGAGGGATGTTTCCGCTGAAGAAGTTATCATTGATATATAGATATTTTAAGCTTAAACACTGGCCTATGGCACTTGGGATTTCACCGGATAATTTGTTATCAGCCAAATACAACTCCTCGATGTTTTTTAACTTCCCAACTTCGACAGGAAGTGCACCGGTAAATGAGTTAATAGCTAAGTTTAACATCAATGATAAAGCAGGAAGTTCTAAAACTTGTTTGGGTATGCTACCACTTAGTCTATTCATATGTAGGTCCAAGACCTGCAAAGACTTACAGTCTCCGAGACTCAATGGAATTAAACCTGTCAAGTCATTATCAGATAAATAGAGTTGAATTAATCGTGTTAAGTTACCAAATGAAGGAGGGATTGGACCAACGAGTTTGTTTTCACCCAAATCTAATACTCCCAAATTTTGAAGGAGCCCAATACCTGGAGGAATACTTCCTGCCAATTGGTTTGAACCCAAGAAAAATTTGGTTAAACCTACAAGACTCTGAATACCTTGAGGAATACTTCCATATATCTGATTATTACTGAAATCTAGTTGAACAAGGTTGGTTGTGAGATTGGCTATAGAACTAGGTAACACTCCCCGTAAGTTATTCTCGTTCACAATTAAATCCTTCAAGTCAGTACAATTGACTAGAGAGTTGAGGAAGTTTAAATCGTTAGCTTGTCCACTGCCTCCAAGATTATTTTGTCCTAATTGTAATAAGTTAAGACGTTTTAAGTTACCAAGGTTATAAGGGACTGATCCAACTAAATTATTCGCATTCAGTTGTAAACTCTCGAGCCTAGACGAATTGGAAAACGATCTTGGAATGGTTCCAGTAAAATTGTTAATCGCACCCGAAAAGTACGTAAGATTTGGAAGTATGAAACCAATATCAAAAGGAATACTACCATGGAGTTGATTATCTCTGAAAGAAATGATTTCTAGTGATGAAATATTATAAAGTGAAGAAAGGACACTACCTGATAACCTATTCCGATCTAGAGCTAGAAGTTCTAAGTTTGATAGTTGACTTAGAGTGTTTGGAATTCTTCCCTCCAAATTGTTATAACCAAGATGAAGGTAAGTAAGGTATGAAAGGTTACCCAATGAAGTTGGAATCTCTCCTGAAAGATTATTATCATTAAGCTTCAGTATTATAAGATTAGATAAGTAGCCTAATTCATTTGGAATGCTTCCCACAAGATTATTGCGAGTAACATTAAGTTGTAGGAGATTGAAGCAACGAGAAATATTGTGCGGAATTTCTCCTTCCAATGAATTATCTGACAGACCCAAGCGTTTCAATCGGACAAGATGACTGATTTGCTGCGGGATTTCTCCTTTTAAGCTGTTGTTGTAGAGGATGAGATCTTTAAGAAAGCTAAGGTTTCCAATGTGAGGAGATATGGAACCTACCAATCCTTGGGAATGTAGATCAATCCCGGTGACTCTGCTACGATGACGACGACTGCATGTAACACCTTCCCACTTGCAGAAATGAAGAGAATTATTCTTGTTGTTCCAGGAATTCAATACTCCGTGTGGATCTTGTGTTACTCCATTCTTGAAATATATTAACGCCATACGGTCATTTGATTTGTTACCGCTAGAGGCTGCAAGGCCATTAACATCCATGGACATATAAGAGATGACGACAGCAAGGCTGCATAAAAGTAATACTATAGTGCTGAAGTTGAGATTCAGCAGCTGTGTTAATAACTTCATATTTGAAACAAGAACAAATAAATTAGACTGGAAAAGAAATTGAAGCCTATATAAATGAAGGTTCAACTCAGATGGATTTTATAACATAATGGTGCCTGAAGAAAGTGTTATATACGCCCAAACGTACTCATTTGAAGTCTTTGTGATAATTGAGTTTAAAGTAGACCCTTATTAAACACTGAAATTTCATATGATCCCATTATTATGTGGCCACGAAGGAGAGGTCAAAGTCATGTCGGAGAGAAAGAAAGAAGGGACGATGTAATTTACTATTTAATGGTGCCAAAAAAAAAAGAGTGTTTTAGACGTTCACGTTAGCATAGTACAGAGAACTTGATGACTAAATTCTCTTAGTTCATTGAATTTGGATTGAAAAGACATTAGTGAAGGAGTAGTTGAACTTATTTTTCTGGGCATCTTTTTCCCAACACTCACAAAAAATGAATCTCAGTGTCATAGCTACAGAAATGTGATTTGACAGTTGAAAAAGTTAAAGTACCACTTTTCTTGAGGGAATACTTCCTAAACACTTCCGGTAAGAGATTGTCTAGGTGTGGTAGCATGGGTTTACCATGAGGACTAGACTTCAATGCTCAACACCCACTGGAAGCTTCTTGTGAACTTATGAGGTTATTGTTGTTTTAGAAGAGTTTTTGTTTGTTTCTGCCCACTGATGTTTACGAAAGAGAAAAAGAAAAGCTGATGTTTACCGAAAATTGAAGAAGAAAAAAATGTCCTGCTGAGAAAGAGAAGCTCGTGCAAAATGTTGCTTTGTATTCGCCATCTGATTAGCAGTGTTTACATATATTCTCTGTACGAATCCAAAGGAACACAAACTAATTGAGGTTTGATTGAGACACCCACAATTATTGAAGAGAATCGGGTATCTGAAGTCCAGAAACAAAAGTTTTTTTTTTTTTTGATAAAAGTTAAAATTGATTCAAAGTGTCAAGGAGGCACAAGGGGAACATACAGTAAAACACTCCGTCATCGAAGAGACTGGCAGTGCTAAAAGAACCTAGCTGGGTACAAAGTTACATATAAATCTTTGCTTTCCAATTATGTATCAAATCATCAAAATACAAACCTTTAAAAGCTTGAGAGGGTAGTCCTCATTGAAACAAAAGTGATTTAACAACTATAATTACATCAGTTGGTTCGTAATCCTTGTTGTGAAAAGCCCTTCTATTTCTTTCGATCCATAGAGCCCACCATATCGCATAAGGAAGGTTGTTCCATATGAAGTTATGAATTGCATTGGGATATTTCTTTTTCCATGACTTAATGCAACCTTCCGTTCTCTCATTCATCGCGAAGCCAACTTTACAGTATCCAAGAAAATATGACCACACCTTATATGAGAATGCACAGTGAAGTAGGACATGATGGATTATTCCGTCGTTGGCTCTACACAAGATGCATTGCAGAGACCTCACTCGCATGTCTCTTCGAGATAAGTTATCTAAGGTTGGTGCGACATTTCAAAGAGTAGACCAAATGAAAAATGAGACCTTAGGAGGTATAGTAGCATTCCAAATCAATTTTGGATCTATGAGTTTATCAGTATCACTGGCCACCAGTTGGATATCATAGCAAGACTTCGTCGAGAAGTTACTTGAATCTGAAGGTAGACAAGTTCTACCGTCTTCTTGTGCCGTGATGAGCTCGGGATTTCCTATATCCTCTACCAAGTTAATTGCTTCTTGTATTTCCGAAAGCCTCAAGTCCCGACTGAAGTGAAGATTCCATGCTGAATTCGAATGCGCCCATGTTACAACTTGATTCACTATTGCCTCCTTAGCTCTACTCAGCCTCCATAGAAGAGAATACTTTTCTTTCAAAGGGAGAATAATGCACCAGTTATCCTTTCAAAAGTTTTTTTTTTTTTTGCCATCATTAACCGTGATGCGAGAGTTGTCTTGAATTAACTGCTTGGATTTCATAATCCCCTTCCACAGCCCATAACCATGTGTCGTAAAGGGAACACTGGGAAGTTTGATGTTCTTAAAGATATGGACGGAACTGAGGCAGATGATGTGATGGGACACAACCAAGAAGGTGAGGGTAAAGAAGTGGAAAATGTTTATGATGAGTCATCTAAAAATGTAGGGGATAAACCTGTAACTCCTGAAGTTGATATCTGTAGTCATCAATCGAGAATAATCCCGCCGATTCTTGGAGATGATGGAGTTGTTGTGAATGACACCATACCTGAAACTATTGTATCGGAGAGCAGTACTTCAGTCATCGCCCCTACTACTCAAAACTCAGTAATAGTAGTTGATGATCCCATTATTACTGAAATTTGACAGGGGTTGTTACTGGTAACAATAAAAGACGTAAACGTACGAATAAATCTAAAGAGAATCTCTCGGAAGAAGAAATACGTATGTCAAAGTTCGCTCAAGAAATTATAGATGTTGCAGCAAATAATCTTATTGATGAATCATCGGAGAAGGTGTCTATTGAGGATGTGGAACAAGTTGAAACAGGTTATAATGAAGGGATGGATGCTGATATTAATCGATTAGAGATTGTACCTTATAATCCAGGGGGGTCTATACTAAACTCCCCTAACAAAGATAAAGGGTTTGACCCTATTGCAGAGGAAGAAGCTCAGAGAGTCTTGAATTTTATAAATATGAAGTTGCAGAGGAAGAAGCTCAGAGAGTCTTGATTTTTATAAATATGAAGTTGGCTACTGCATCAGTTAATGGTAATACATCGAGGAGTACGTGGACCTTTACAATCGCATAAACACAATTTTAAATGAAGTTATGTTGCTAGAGTGATGATTACTACGGACATGAGTATTTGGTAGGGTACTTGGGGTTCATGTCATATTAATGCTTGAAGTTTAACGGGTGTTATATATTTTTACGTTTTCATGTAAGGACCTGTTTGCCCATTTTTATTCCTTAGATTTTTAGAGATTTTGTCTTCCCTTTAGCTCTCTAAAGGGTCTGGGATCCTAGGGTCCCCTGGTAATTATTTGTAATTACTGTTTTTGGATTTAATATTATGACTTAGCTAAAAAAAACATGTATCTCATTTGGTAACCACTTTTCTGAGTTGCCCCCATGCTTTTTTTCGATAAGCTTTCTTCATAGCTGATTACGTTCACACCCATATCGCCAAACCCACTTTTCCAACAGAGCTTTGTTAGTTTTTTGTATCCTCCGAATACCCAAACCCCCTTTTTCTTTAGGTTTGAAAACTCTCTTCCATACAACCCAATGCATTGTCTTCTTTTCAGCTGTATCCCCCCATAAAAAGTCTCTTGATATTTTCTCAATTCTATTGGCTACAGACACCGGAAACAAAAGTTCAAATGCAGGGTTTGTGTGCTCATGATTAATGTTGCAATGTTTCTACAAATTTTCGCATTTGTTAACAAGGTTTGATGAGGTTAGCAACGAAATCAACTGTTGCAAAGGAGATAACATTTAATGTCACAAAGTTGTCATGTACTATGCAATCATACAAGTAAATTCTGCTTGCTTAAACTCAAATCGCAGACAAAGCATCTGTCAGTAAAGAATAAATAGACAAACTAAACACTGAAACTCATTTGAGTATCAAACTGACCTTATGAGACAATAATTCCACAAAGTTGTCAGCATTAGCCAACTCAAAGATGTTGCAGAGGATTTTAACAGTCAAGACAAAAAACATAAACGAAAACCACACCATTGATTAAAATAAATGAATTCTTGCACTGTGCTGCTCTGCAAACTTCTAGGCTTCTCTCATGCTGCACTACAAAACTTAAATCAATTCGACTAGCCTATAGTAAATATTAGCTTTTTCCTTCTCCTGATTCCACAAACATCACTTCAGAGTCAAAATCACGGGGAAGACGCATCACATTCTGTTTTATGTTCTTGAAAAGTTGAACAGCAGAGCTACCACAACTATTTTCAAGATTCAAATATAATTTAGAAAGCATGTTACACCCGGCGAGCAAAGCTTTTCATGATAACCGTCTAAGGATGAACAACATTTTGCCAGGGCCTCTAAACCACCATCAGTAATATGACAACATTTTAAACTGATATTTTTCAAACGAGGGAAGCAAGAAAATATTAAAAGACAACTTGACATCTGAATACTCAGAGCAGTGATCTAACAACAAATTCTGAATTTTTGACGCAGAGAGTTGTGATATAATAGAATTCATTTGTTATCTTCGGGAGCCATTTTAGAGACATGTATTTGAGATTTGGGAATCGTCTCAACAACTTATAAAGAGGTACGGGAAAGCTTTCAAAACTGAGTCTTGGTAATAGTTGATCCGAGGCATTACGATAATACTCCATAAGGATTCACGACTGTTGTTCTGAATATAAATAAAGCCAGTGATGACAAGTTAAACCAAAAGAATTGCGGTCACCGGGGAGGCTTGAGTTACTGGATGAGGTTCTGAGAGTTATCATCACCCATACCCATCCAGATTCTTAGAGTTATTTTGTAAAAGTGTCGTATGTTTTTGGTCATATTAGGGTCTGGGTTGAAGAACATGCCGTTGATGTGTTTGGGTCGTAGACTAACGGATGACCGTTAAATAATTGTTAGTTGACTTTTATATTTCGCCAAAAAACCTTGATCATCAGTTGACTAACGTTGACAGTTAAAATATTGTCAAAAACTTTAACACTCTAGTCCTTTGTCATCTCCTTCCAGCCGGTGGAAAACTTTTCCATTTTCTTCTTTTTTGCGGTTCAGACATATTTCCGAACACCTGATGAGCACAACCTGCTGGTGTCGTTGTGCAATAAGAAGTACGCTTCTTTGGCTGTCTAATTCTTGCAAATTCAAATCATTGATAACCCATCTGCCATAATCAATCAGAGGCTCAGAAACATTCATACTCTTCGATCCATCTAACCCATTATCCCCGACAATAACAACATGAGAACCCATCTGTTCCTTGTATCTATTGGGTTCAGAAACCCCACTAATCAAACATGCGGAGGTTTAGCAAGGATTTCAAGTCACTGGTAATCCTTAACTTCAACCTTGGTCGAAGTCAAAGTACTGGTAGGTTTGAATTAGGATGATAATGATTGATATACTCTTTTGTGGTAATTCAGACTTGAATCTATAGTACTGACCTTTAAATGTGCCTTCATTAGCTAATTCCTCTCATTAGTGGTTGCAGTTTTCTTTTTCAGACACCATTAGAAGCCATAATCATCTTCACGCAACTCTGAAATCCCTGTCTTATCTCATTCCCTATCTTCTTGAACTGCCCGTTCTTGCCGTTGCTTAGTTGAGATAAGTATTTAACATTTTAACTAGGTTAGGATGATAGGTCATTCAACTATTTAATAAGGGTATTCTAGTAAACATATCTAACGGTCAAAGTGAGTCTACGACCTTACTACATGAACGACATGTTTTACGACCCAAACCCTAATATAGTCAAAAACATCCGACCCTTTTACAAAATATCTCAATTTTTAATGTCCTGCACACCAGTCAGAAAGCAATAAGATCGAAGGATAAATTAAAAAAAAAGGCACGAAGGACAGAATACAATAAATAATCTATAATCTAATAATCTAACCTAAAAAAAACGAAAAAAGAGAGCTAAACTTAGTTATGAGCATAAGCTGGATAACCCACGTACAAAGTCAGACTACTCAAGAAAAATTTACAATCAGATAATTATCTAAAGTTAAAAAAAAAGAAGCAATAAACAAAAAAATAATGAGCAAAAAGTAAATCTCTGAAGTAAATCTCTCGGGATGGAAACTAAGGTGGTTAATATCCCACTGGGATTTAGTCGATCGGGTCTTAGAAGCGTCTGCGATCCCAAAACTAAAGAATAAAGAGTAAAAAAAAGACTAAATTTGGGTTTCCGTGGACCAAATTTTTGATCTTAATCGCCGATGTGGGCTATGAGTGTATACGTCAAGCCGAAAAAGTTTCTTAGGGAGTCGAATCCAGCGGATTCCTAACAAGACCTAAAACGAATATTAGCCACCTTAGTTCTGAAACCCACACACCTTGGTTACGGGTTACGGGTTACCACAGATAAGTGTGATAATGTACAGTCCAATCCTTCGGAAAAAAATCAACGCAGCAAGGAGAATAACGTAAATTCAACGCAGCAAGGAGAATAACGTAAATGTGTACACTGAGTTTGACTTAGACGTTAATGTCGACTTAAAACTAATTTATCCATCCAAGAAAACTACTGCTAGAGGGAAAACGAAGTCGGAAGAGAAAGATTTTGTAAATATCAAACGAAAGTTGTAGTCCATCCGTCCAAGTTTACTTGCCAAAATTAGATTTTGCAAAAACATGAAAGAAATTCAAATTACTTCCACATTTACCATCAATCTTCCAAATTACTTGTTTCATATACAAATTTTGACATTCTAGTTTTTGTTTCTTTTTTTATAATTAGAAAATTTTAGTGGGAAATATAGAAATTTTTTAATACAAATTTGCTAAAAAAAACTGAATTTAGGCAAGTAAATTTGGACGGAAGGAGTATAAATTAATGGGGAAACATATAAGGTTGCTTGTTGATGTTGACTATCGGACTTGCCAAGAAGACTAATTACTAAAACTACACCAACTTGATGTCATTATATCCTGATCCATCTGCATACCTAGCCTTGGTGGTTAGCAAGTAACCCCTTCATCTCCACGACGATTTCAAGAGAGACGTCTAAATAGAGCTTAAATCACCTTTTGTTTGGTTATAGTCATAGATGTTGGGGCCAACTTATGGGTGGGTGTTTGTGTAAGACCAAAGCATCAATCTTACAATATCTGCTGAAATTAAGTTTGGCGGTGAAGTAGTAGGTTTAGAATGATGAATTGATAGGATAGCTTTGATTTCCAAGCTCCAAAGACAAAATATGGCTGGTTTAGATTAGACTGTTATTAACATGGCCGTTAAGATTTCCAAGCTCCAAAGAAGAGACTCGCGGTAAGATAAATGGGTACGCAACAGCAACCCAAAGACTTTGACTTAAATTTAGATACCGGATGACAAACAACTAATATCCAAATCTCCATTTCATCTCTAAAGAAAGTCAGAAAGCTACTGGTCTGAAAGCAAGATTATGTAGACTCATAAGTAAAACCTTAAATGAGGGATAATAAAATTATTACATGGATCCTAATCTGTCCACGCTCAAACTTCTGACGCCTCATAATATAATATGAGCTGAATAGAAATCGAACTGCATATTGAAGTGGGTGTTGACGTGCATGTCCTGCCCCTACATGGCATACACATCACAACTCACATGCCTCATTTATTTTTGAAAATGAAGTCTTCGTTAATATTATGTAATTATAATTATGTTAATCGAATGTCCCATTTTCTTTGCATTATGTGCCATAGTTAAGTAACCTTCCCGGAAATGACGTCGAGAGAGAGACCTTAAAATTTGGCTATGTATGTATTATTACATGGTCAAGTTATGGTGTAGGACCAAAAACCATCAAATATACATAGTTGATTGATTATATTGTGACATAACTGCGGGGAAGTTGTTAGTAGGTGCAGACAAGTCTTCGATTCAAATTCTTCCTAAAAAATTCAATCGACATCTCTTACTAAATTTTCTATATAAAGCATAATCTTCCCATTAACATTGATCATCATCAAGAGACATACACAACTTTCTCTTTCACTCAACCAGTATAAACAACAGCCTGAGCTGAAATATGAAGGTACGTCTCTTAATTTTCAATCTCTCTTCATTAATTTGTCTTGATAATAATCCGTAGCTTAATCCTAAGATAATAAACTCTTTTTACATATGTAATAATTTTGCAGCAAAAGATTGTTATCGAAGTACAGATGCACTGCTCAAAGTGCAGGTCCAAAGCTCTTAAAATTGCTGCAGTGGCCGACGGTATGTACGAATCTTATATGCCACAAATCTTGCAGCAATCCATCTGTTGATTGGGAATCAATTAACATATGTCCACCCATGTAAACTGCTATTATAGGCTTATTAGCTAAAAATTACACTGATTACGCTTACCAACTACTTATGTCAACAAGTTTGTGCACTTGACCTTTACCTTCGTTGATTAATCTTCAATGATTATATATATCCACCTCCGTCACCCACTAACCACCGTGCCAGCGACAAATTCTGGTGGCCTTAGAAAATTTAAGAGATCATGTTGTAGTATAATTCTATACAGAAGAGTCGTAATACCATCCTTGTCATGAATCAGCTAGCATTTTTTAATGGTTGGATTTTTCCTAATTCGTGTTCGAATTAAACAATGTAATGCAGGTATAGTTGATTTTGTGGGATTGGAAGGTCCAGAGAAGGACAAAGTGGTAGTGATTGGGCACAATGTTGACTCTGCTGGCTTGACAAGTTGTTTGAGGAACAAAGTCGGGCATGCAGATATAATCAAAATTGAAGAGGTGAAACCCCAAGAAAAGAAGCCGGAAGAAAAAAAGCCAGATGAAAAAATACCTTGCATCCAGTATCCACCATATGGACCATTTTCATATCCATACTTTGACAAGGTTATTGTATACGAGGATGATTATCCAAACAATAGAAACTGTTGTCAAATGTGAGATTTCAATACTCAGGTATTGAATACTGCCGACCTCATTTCAGGTGGAAAACCTCGGTTCCGGTCATATGATCCGACAACACCAGTGTTGTGCAAATGTACGTTTTTAAATGCAAAACATGTTCCTACCTCCGTCCCACTAATAAGTGACCTACCTTATAACTAAATTAGGTCACTTAATATTAGGACGGAGGGGGTATAATTCAAACTATCTCCACTGAAATTTGAACGCGATATACCAAACTTAGTTTTAATATCATTCAAGAAGAAAATAATGGGGCACTGTACCCAGAAAGTGCAGAACATGGGGTTCATATACTTGAATAGAAAATGATTAAAAAGTCATACTGGTAGCAGTTACCGTGATTAAAAAGAATCTAAAGAAAAATCTGTAAGTGAATACTGAAAGCCTTAAAAACCACCCCTCAAGGCGAGCACCAAATGAAGAACAGAACCTCCCTCTATGTTGTATTCTTTGGCGGTTTTGTGATCAGCAAGTTGGTTTCCAGCGTAGATAAGCCTCTGCTGCACTGGAGGGATGCCTTCCTTCTCCTCGACACGCTCCTTGATTCTGTCAATGGTGTCAGTTGGTTCAATATCAATTTCAATTTATTTACCAGTAAGTGTCTTAACCTTGATCATAGTTCCTCCCCTGAGCCTCAAGACCAAGTGAAGGGTGGATTCCTTTTGGATGTTGTAATCAGCAAGGGTGCGTCCATCTTCCAATTGTTTACCAGCAAAAATCAACCTTTCCTGGTCTGGAGGAATCCCCTCCTTGTCTTGAATCTTAGCTTTCACGTTATCGATCGTGTCTGAACTTTCCACCTCCAAGGTGATAGTCTTTCCTGTCAAGGTTTTGACGAAAATCTGCATACCTCCCCTCAGCCGAAGAACCAGATGAAGGGTAGATTCCTTTTGAATGTTGTAATCAGCTAAAGTCCTGCCATCTTCAAGTTGTTTACCGGAAAAAATCTGTTGGGCCGGTCACAACATATGGTCCAACAAATGGTGCATGCCCCTTATACAGTGGGGGGATCAAAATAGCACATGTCCTATGCTATATGTTTTCATTTGAAAACATCCAGGAGACTAAGTTTTGGTCGAGCTCTTCTTTTGTGTGAAGAAGAAAGAGAAAGAAAGAGAGGAAGAAGAGAAAGAGAGATAGAGAGATTTAAGCCACCATTTTTGGTGAGATTATAGGCATCTTGAAGAGGAGAAGAAAGGGTTCTTGTTGAAGGATCTTTTGGTTGGTTGTGGTGGAGAATTGATTGATCAATTTCCACATCTCTTCAAAGGGGGAAAATCTAGGTTTGTCAAACCCTAGTAGTAAGTATCTCAAATCACTTCTTGTTCTTAAATTGATAGTGAATCTCATATTATATATGAATGAATTGTTGATCCATCCTTAGGGGTGAGTGTAATTAGGCAAATTGATATCCAAGTGCTATAGGCACCTTGAGGTTGTTGTTATCCCCAAATTTGGGAGAATTGTGTGTAACCCATTATTGTTATAGTGGAAGATTTGCCCGTGGTTTTTTACCCTTCACCTTGGAGGGGTTTTCCACGTAATTCCGGTGTTGTGTGTTTGCTTCTATATTGCGTAGTTGTGTATTTTCCGCATTGTGTTTCATTGCTCGTGTAGGTTTCAGTATTGCGCATAGCATGCTCGGATTTCGTAAGCCTCCCCAACAAGTGGTATCGAGCTTTTGGGTTGAGCTAATCTGTGCAATGGCGGAAGCTAGCACTAGTAATAGAATGGTCAATTTGACCGGTGAGAACTTTGTCATATGGAAGGCGAAGATGGAAGACTGGTTATATTGTAAAGATCTCTATGGTCCAATAGAGAGCAAGGGAGTAAGGCCTGAGAGGCGACAAGTGCAGAAGATTGGAAGGTTACTAATCGAAAAGCAGTTGGTTATATTAAATCAGTGGATTGATGATAGCATTTTTCATCATGTGGCTAGTGAGACACTAGCATATCCTTTGTGGACCAAGTTAGAGGAGATATATGATCATCAGTCTCCTTGTGAAAAAGCTCTTCTATTCAAAAAGCTTGGAAAGCTGTGTTACAAGGAAGGGAGTTCAATGGCGCAACATTTAAATGAAATGAAGGGTATCATGAATCAGCTTACATCTATGGACCTCAAAATTCTGAAGAGGTTCAAGCTTATTTGTTGCTAAATACTTTACCAGACAGTTGGGATCCATTGAGGAATTGTCTCAGTTATTCTACTCGGACAAGAAGTTGAACATGACTGTTGCAACTTGGTTCTTTGAGTGAAGAAGTTAGAAGAAGGTCACTAGACTCATCTCATTCAGAAACTCTTTGAGAAAATCGGGGTAGAAGAAAAGACAGAAGACAAGTTGGCGTAGCAAGTCAAGGGGTAAATCAAAGTCCAGAAAGGAAGTTGAATGTTGGAACTCATCATACGAGAGGTCATTATTCAAATGAATGCAGGAAGCCGAAGCAAGAACACAAGAAGGGGAAAGGAAATGATAACCAAGACAATGGTGTTAAGCTCTTTGTGACAAATGATGATATCATTGTATTCTCGGATTGTAATGATGTTTGTGTTAGTTTTGCGAGTTACGATTCAGAATGGATAGTTGATTGAGGTGCATCTTATCATGCTACTCCTCATGAAGATGTATTTACCTCCTACAAGGCTGGTGACTTTGGGTCGGATCGGAATGGGCAACTTGATGGTGTTGAGAAAATTGTAGGAATGGGTGATGTGAAGGTTGAGACCAGTGTTGGCTGTACGTTGGTTCTCGAAATGTGCGACATGTACCGGATCTTCGTTTGAATCTAATGTCACCAGGAGTGTTAGATGATGAAGGGTACAACAATCACTTGGGTGATGGCAAATGGAAGCTAAGCAAGGGCTCCATGGTTATTGCAAGAGGCAAGAAGTGTGGCACATTGTACAAGACACAAGTGAAGGTGTTGAAAGGTGAGTTGAATCTTGTTGACAAAGATTCAATCTCGGAATTTTGTGGCATAGAAGACTTGGTCACCTTAGTGAGAAGGGAATTCAAATCCTCACCAAACGACAAGTTTTGCCAAATTCCAAAGGTATGCAATTGGGTAAGTGCACTCATTGTTTAGTTGGTAAACAAACTAGAGTTTCCTTTCATAAAGTTTTACCCAAGCGCAATTCTGGTATTATTGATCTTGTTCATTCTGATGTATGTGGACCTTTAAGGGTCAAAACACTTGGTGGTACTGTTTATTTTGTTACTTTTATAGATGATGCTTCAAGGAAGGTTTGGTCATATGCAATCAAGACCAAAGATGATGTTGTTCCTGTGTTCAAGATGTTTCATAGCATGGTGGAAAGAGAAACAGGTAGAACCTTGAAGTGCCTTCGTTACAACGGGGAGAGTACATTGGGCCACTTGAAGTGTATTGCAAGAGCATGGGTATACGTCATGAACAATCAAGATCAAGACTCCACAACATAATGGTGTTGCAGAGAGGATGAACCGCACTATTCTTGAGAGAATAAGGTGCATGTTATCTCATTCCAAGTTGCATAAGCATTTCTGGGGTGAAGCAATGAATACTTCTTGTGTATTTTATCAATCGATCTCCTTCAAGACCGCTAGATGGAGAAGTAGCGAGAAAAGGTATGGAGAGACAAAGAGCCTACTTATGATCACTTGAAAGTGTTTGGTTGCAGGTCATTTGTTCATATCCCAAAAGATCAGAGATCAAAGCTTGACGACAAAGCAAAAGTAGTGTGTGTTCCTAGGCTATGGAACAGAGAAGTTTGGTTTCTGATTTTGGGATCCGAGTTGAGAAGAAGGTTATCGAGAAGTAGGGATGCAGTATTCCTTGAAGACCAGACAATTGAAGACTTTGAGAAGATTGAGATACCAAAGCTTCAAGATGATATGACCTTGGATACAAATCCAGTTGTTCCTACTCTTGAACAACATGATGATGATGTTGATGGAAATGGCAATGAAGATGAAGCTCATGAAGATGTTCCAGTAGGTGATGTTGAGCAAGAAGTGAAACAACAACAACAACCAGAAGCTGAGTTGAGAAGATCCAGCAGGACCAGATTACCTTCAACAAAGTATCCACCACATGAGTATGTGATGCTCACAGATGCAGGTGAACCGAGTCTTATGAAGAAGCTCTTAGTGTTCTGAAAGTCGAGAAGTGGTTGAAATCCATGAAAGAAGAGGTTGGCTCTTTAGATGAGAATGACACTTTTGATTTGGTTGACAAGCCTGAGAACCAGAAAATTCTGAAGAACAAGTGGGTGTACAGAATCAAGACTGAAGATGGTAACTCACAACCAAGGTACAAAGCACGCTTAGTTGTGAAGGGTTATGAGAAGAGAAAGGGTGTTGACTTTGACGAGATTTTCTCACCGGTGGTGAGATTTTCTTCTATTCGGGTTGTCTTGGCAATAGCCGCTAGTTTGGATCTTGAGATAGAACAACTAGATGTCAAGACAGCATTTCTTCACGGTGAGTTGGAGGAAGATGTGTATATGGCACAACCCGAGGGTTTTGAAGTCAAAGGCAAAGAGCACATGGTGTGCAAGCTAAAGAAGAGTCTTTATGGTTTGAAGCAAGCTCCAAGAAGATGGTACAAGAAGTTTGAATCGTTCATGAAGGAACATGGGTACAAGAGGACGGCTTCAGATCATTGTGTATTCATTCAAAAATTTGCTGATGGTGATTTTCTTACTCTTTTGCTATATGTTGATGACATGCTTATTGTTGGAAAAGATAAGAAAAAGATTGACAGGTTGAAGTCAGATCTGAGCAAGTCTTTTGCTATGAAAGACTTGGGTGCATCAAAGCGTATTCTTGGCATGGAGATCACTCGTGATAGGAAAGCGAGGAAGTTGTGGCTATCACAAGAAAGCTACATTGAGAAGGTGTTGCAAAGATTCAACATGGACAAGGCTGATCCGGTAAGTTGTCCACTTGCAAACCATTTTAAGTTATCTCGTGATCAATGTCCTGTGAATGATGTTGAGAAACGGAAGATGGAGAAAATTCCTTATCGTCCGCAGATTGGTAGTTTGATGTATGCAATGGTGTGTACAAGGCCGGATATAGCTCATGCAAGTTGGAGTGGTAAGCAGATTTCTATCAAATCCTGCTATGGAGCATTGGGAAGCGGTGAAATGGATACTACGGTATTTGAGGGGTACTTCTAATATGTGTTTGTGTTATGGAGGTGACAAGCCGAGTTAGTTGGTTACACAGATTGATTTGGCGGGTGCTCAAGACAGTCTCAAGTCTACATCGGGTTACTTATTTACCTATGGGGGGGGAGCCGTGTCTTGGCAATCCAAGTTACAAAAATGTGTGGCATTGTCTACTACAGAGGCGAGTACATTGCAGCTACAGAGAGTTGCAAGGAGATGATATGGATGAAGAGGTTTGTTAGAGAACTCGGTGTGAAGCAAATGAAGTTCATCGTTTCATCGTGATGCCCAGAGTGTCATCCATCTCAGCAAGAATTCGAGTTTTCACTCGAGGTCCAAGCACATCAATATTAGGTATCGGTGGATACAAGAAGTTCTCGAGGAGAAGGTCTTGTATATTGAGAAGATCCATACGATGACAACGGTTCCGATATGATGACAAAGTCGCTACCAAAATACAAGCATGTGTATTTCTGAAAAGGCAGGTGTTTGGTGGTGACGGGTACCTTACCATAAGTCGTGAGGGGGAGATTGTTGGGCGGTCACAACATATGGTCCAACAAATGGTGCATGCCCCTTATACAATGGGGGGATCAAAATAGCACATGTCCTATGCTATATGTTTTCATTTGAAAACATCCAGAGACTAAGTTTTGGTCGAGCTCTTCTTTTGTGTGAAGAAGAAAGAGAAAGAAAGAGAGGAAGAAGAGAAAGAGAGATAGAGAGATTTAAGCCACCATTTTTGGTGAGATTATAGGCATCTTGAAGAGGAGAAGAAAGGGTTCTTGTTGAAGGATCTTTTGGTTGGTTGTGGTGGAGAATTGATTGATCAATTTCCACATCTCTTCAAAGGGGAAAAATCTAGGGTTTGTCAAACCTAGTAGTAAGTATCTCAAATCACTTCTTGTTCTTAAATTGATAGTGAATCTCATATTATATATGAATGAATTGTTGATCCATCCTTAGGGGTGAGTGTAATTAGGCAAATTGATATCCAAGTGCTATAGGCACTTGAGGTTGTTGTTATCCCCAAATTTGGGAGAATTGTGTGTAACCCATTATTGTTATAGTGGAAGATTTGCCCGTGGTTTTTTACCCTTCACCTTGGAGGGTTTTTCCATGAATTGCCGGTGTTGTGTGTTTGCTTCTATATTGCGTAGTTGTGTATTTTCCGCATTGTGTTTCATTGCTCGTGTAGGTTTCGTATTGCGCATAGCGGCTCGGATTTCGTAAGCCTCCCCCAACAAAATCAACCTCTGTTTTTCTAGGAATATGAGTCTAAGGCAGTTGGATGCAACTCGTGCTCTATTTATTGCTGAGAATGATTCTCAAATGCATCAAATTCTTAAAATTAAAGACATGGACATTTAATTCAGTTACTTTCGATTCCAGAAATGGTCCCCAATGTTGCCGGAGGTTACTAAAAACATCTTTTTTTCAAACTAAAGTCTGGTTAAGAATCAAAGGATTACCCTTGGATTTATGGAATGAATCTTCGTTTTTGAGCATTACTAAAGAGTGGGGTAGATTGGTGGCAATTTCAGCTGCAACATCTGGTTTTTTCAAGCTTACAGAGGCTAACATTTGTGTGGAGGCTAACATACAGGATATCCCAGCAGCCATTACAAGGTGGATAGATAATAGAGAAATCTGCTTGTTACTTCAGGTTATTCCAACAGGAAACTTAGATAAGATCATGTGCACTTTAGTGGGGCGTAATGATGATGAATCCAAGGAAGTGGAATCTCGTGAGAAATTTCAGACCCCTTGTTCAAATTATCTTGTTAAAAATAAGGGAAAGGGTAAAGATCATCTGAATCTCGAGAATACTTCTCCGGCAACAGCTATAACGGTAACTCCATTCAGCAGAAAGAAGGGAGGAGAAGCATCCATGTCAGGGGGTAATTTGAGTAATCAATTTGAATTTTTGAATTCAATTCAAGGGAACAGTCCATTCCGGAAAATATTAGAAGTCAGAGAAGTGGTGGAATTAGAGGTGAGAGAGGCAACAGAAGTACCTTACACGTCTGTAGAAGATCAGGGCATTAATGAGGGAACGATTAATGAGAATGATGTACGTTCGGTAAGTAACAGTGTCAGTAATGGGTTAGCTTGTGAAGACTTATCTTCAGTTGATAAGAAAGCAACAAATGATAATGACATAGGGAAAAGTGTATTGTCTTTGAAGTCTGCCATAGGTGTTGACATTTCAAAAAATTCATCAAGCTCCAGCAACCTAGGACTGCAAAGCAACACGGGGTCTGAATTAGTGTTACTTGGAAACAGAGTGATCACGGATTGTATCCTTCCTAAGGGTTTTTATGTAAAGTTGAAGGGGCTAAGTGAACATCCTATTCAAGTATCTACTGGTCCATTTGCTGTATTGGAGGGTGAATTAGAGAGGAAAGGGGACTTTTGTTTGATTTGAGTGTATGTTTGGGTGCATGTGCTGCAGTCACTTCAAAGACAGATAACAAGAAGATATTTTGCGACTTGAAATTGGAACCAATGGAGCATGAATCGTTGGGCTTACACCTGGGCTTAGGAAATGGGCCATTAACTACTATCAGTCCATCAATTCCTCTTGAAGTTATTTTAGAACGATTTTTGGGGTGACCATTGTTTTATTTTGGGTAAGACATTAGAAATAAATTTAGGTCAACCCTTATCTAGATATTTATATTAATACCTAAACTACCCTTTTGATTACTTTTGGGTTATGATTAGTAAAATGGTTAAGTTAAAAATAATTAGTGAGATTAAATTAAAAGATGGGTTTTTTCTTTAAAAGAAGTAGAATTATTGAGAGAGTAAAGTATGAGAAGATGAAGGAGAAAACCATGGAAAAAAATAATAATATCCAATTCACTAGGTTTGGGTATTCAAGTGATGAAAGCTCATATGATTCTTCATCTCCATCCTCTCCTAGATTATTTGTTAATCTTCACAATGATCCAGATATGAGTTATTTCTTAGATGGTGAATGTATTCTTCCTCTAACTCAAATATCAAGATGAAAATGATGGATTTTACCAACCACAACCGGAGGAAGAGTATTTGGGTATCCAAATATGCTCGAAACTTAGATAATGTTGGTTGAATTGCTCCAAATTTTCAAACAAAATGTAAATTTTTGAAGCAGTTCGGTTACCTTATGTGAAGAACCGGTAACCGAACTCATCTGAAAGTGTAGTTGGTTTACTTTATCCAAACACGCAGGTTACCGAACTCGCTATTAATGGAAGTTTCTACGATTTCCATAGTAATGTTCGGTTGTTTCGCAACCAATTAACCAACAGAACTTTATGTAAAATAAGATTTAACTAAGTGCACAAAGTTCGGTTGGTTCGCAACCAATAACAAACCGAACTTTACGTAAAATAAGATTTAACTTAGTTTACAAAGTTCGGTTGGTTCGCAAACTGCATATAAACCAACTATCTAATCGAACTATACATAATATAAGAGTAGACTAAGTTTAACAAGTTCGGTTGTTTCGCAAACTTGATCCCAACAGCATAACTAACCGAACTTATCAACAAAAAAAAATTAATCAAGAGTTCCAGAGTTATATTCGGTTACCTAGATAAAATAGAAGGTAACCAAACTTTGTACTTGTCATTTATTTGGTTACATGTCAACTTTCTTTATAAACCGAACCTGGAATTCGGTTTCCGCGATAAAATTATCTTGTTACTGAACTTTATTGTGATTGCATTTGATGTTGTTCTATTTCTTGTAGATTGAATTCCAACCTATACCAATGGATGATCAACCCTCCTCGGTTAATATGTTGTTCGAAGATACATCCTATCACTATGTCAATGATTTTGTATTTATAGAACCTATTGATACGAAGAATTGGGCTAGAATGCATGCCAAGAGAGCCATGTGCGAATTAGTTTTGAATGGAAAAGAAAGCAAAACTCGTTTTGAAATGGTTTGTGAGAGAAGTGGAGATCCGGATGTTAGTCACAATAGGAAGGGTTATGTGTATAAAGGAAAGACGACGAGGAAGAACACAATGTGCTCAAAGAAAATTAAATATCCGTTCAAGCTAGTATTTAGTAAGTGAAAACAAAGGAATGGATGGGTTCTATCTATGGATAATATAAGGTGGTAGGTCATCACAACCACCCTCGTCTGGAGGATCTTGAAGGAAATGCAATGGCCATAAGTCTCACTCCTCAAGAAATGGAGAAAATAGCTAAATATAGGAGAATGAGTATTTCACCACTTGGTATTCTTTGCTTATTGAAGGATGATAACAAGGATAATGTATCATCTTTTTCCACCATTTACAATGCATTTGAGACAATTAAAATGAATGAATGAAAGGATAGAAAAGTCATGCAATAATTTTTTTTATTGGCTCAAGAGAAAGGCCACGTGGTTCATAAGTAGGTAGGTCCGGAAGAAGAAATAACTCATCTCTTCATTGCTCATCCGAAGAGTGTTCAATTGGATCAATGCTTCCATGAAGTTCTTATAATGGATTGCACTTACAAGATAAAAAAATACGAGATGCCATTGTTGAACATTGTTGGTTTTTGTTTTCTAAAGGACGAGAAAGAACCAAGTTACACTTGGGCGCTACAACAAGTGAAGGCGATCTACTGAGATGATGATATCCCTGGGTTATAGTGACAGATAATGAAGTAGCATTGATAAACACAATAGAGAGAGTCTTCCCATTGGCACATAATATGCTTTGTACATTTCATATATGGTGCAATATGATGAATAGGTGCAAGCCTCAACTTGGTCCACCTAAGAGGAAAGCATTGGAAGAGATTAGTAACCTACCGTAAGATGAACAATCAGATGCAAAAGAGGCATTCAATTAACAATATACCATAAATCACGATAAATGGGTTGCTTTCTCCGGGAAATGGGAAGCATTGACTTGGCCTCTCACTGAACAAGAGTGTAATCTAAATATTGCAGAATTTGTTGAACACTGGTCTAGCCCCGAATATCTGGAGGATATTGTAACGTATTTGGTGGAGCAATGGTTGGAACCTTACAAAGAGCTCTTCGTTTATACTTTTACCAACTACCATAGACGCTTTGGGAATCAAGTGACAAGTTTGGTAGAATCGGCTCACCACCGGTTGAAGTAAAATCTCTTTGGATGTGCCGATAATTTGTAGTTGTGTTTGACGCTATGGAGATTTACTTCAACCGCGAGATTGTCAGAATTAAAGAAAAGTTTAAAAAAAGCTGCATCATGAAGTTGTTGATGGTGATTTTTAGCTTAGGATTAAAATCGAAAAACACTAAACCCTAGCAGACACTGACATCAAAACATTTAAGTGATAAAGCATTTACTAGGCGCATTTAATGAAAATCCTTTAATGTGTCTCTAAATAATTACTGGGGTACCTTTTTTCAAATTAGGGTTACAACAAGCAAAACCATAATTCCCCTCTGTGCCAATGGCAAATCATGCCAGCCACACCAACCGCACCAAAGCATGCCAACCATGCTATCTGCACCTCTGTTCCAATGGAAAATCATGCCAACCACATTGACCGCTCCAAAGCATGCTAACCGCACCAAAGCATGCCATACATGCTAGCCGCACCTCTGTGCCAATGGAAAATAATGCCAGCCACACCAACTGTGCTAAAGCATGCTAGCCACACCTCTGTGCCAATGGCAAATTATGCCAGCCACACCAGATGCGCCAAAGAATGCTAGTCGCACCTCTGTGCCAATGGCAAATCATGTCAGCCACACCAACCGCGCCAAAGCATGCCAACCATGATAGCCATACTTCTGTGCCAATGGAAAATCATGTCAGCACCACCGACCACGCCAAAGCATGCCAACCATGCTAGCCGCACCTCTGTGCCAATAGAAAATCATGTCAGCACCATGGACTAAGCCAAAGCATTCCAACCATGCTAGCCGCACCTCTGTCCCAATGGAAAATCATGACAGCCACACTGATTGCGCCAAAGAATGCCAACCATGCTATCCGCACCTCTGTGCCAATGAAAAATTATGTCAGCCACACCGATCGCTCCAAATCATGCTAGCCGCACCTCTTTGCCAATGGAAAATCATGCCAGCCACACAGACCGCTCCATGCCAAACACATCTCGCCATGTCCCCCCATGATGGCCTTCTCCACGCGGCTACCAAAGTGAAGGCGTGCAACAATCAACAGTTGCCCTTCAATCCCAGGAGCCAATCCTGGAAGTCTAAGGTCACCTCAAGACCTTTGGCCCAAAACCCTAGCTTGGTAACGCACCTAGACAAAGCTAGCCACGCCATACGCCCAAGAAAAACCCTTGGACCCACATGCCAAGCCAAACACCCTTTCCTTGGCCCTAGTCATGCCATGCGCCCATGGAAAACCCTTCGCCCCACATGCCAATCCAAACCAAACCTAGCCAAACTAGCTGTGCCATTCCAAACACATCTCTACATGTCCCCCCATGTCTCTCCACTATGTTGGCCTTCCCCACGCGGCTACTAAAGTGAAGGCGTGCGACAATCAACGGTTTCCCTTCAATCCCAAGAGCAAATCCTGGACGACTAAAGTCACCTCACAACCTTTGGCCCAAAACCCTAGCTTGGTCACGCACCTAGCCAAAGCTATCCACGCCATATGCCCAAGGAAAACCCTTGGCCCCACATGCCAAGCCAAAACCACACCTAGCCCAAGCTATCCATGCCATGCCAAATGCACCCTGCCTTGGCCCTAGTTATGCTAGTCACACCACGCCAAGCCAAACGCCCCTACCTTTTCCCTAGCCACGCCATACGCCCATGGCAAACCCTTGGTCCCCACATGCCAAGCCAAAACCGCACCTAGCCCAAGCTATGATAGTCACACCACGCCAAGCCAAACACCCTTTCTTTGGCCCTAGACGCACCACCCTTATGGCCTCCCCTACGCGGCCACCAAAACGAAGGCGTGCAATAATCAACGGTTGCCCTTCAATCCCAGGAGCAAATCCTAGCCATCCAAGGTTACCGTACAACACATGGTAACCTTTGGCCTGAAAACCTAAGTTTGGCCACTCCAAACCATGCCATGCCGACGGAATGAAAACCTAGTCGCACTACCACGTTGGGCCTCACTACCTAAATGAAGGCGTACAACGATTAACGGTTTCCCCTCCTCTCAAGATGCAAAATATCGACCATCGAAGGTCACCAGGCTAGCAAGTTTCCCTAGCTTTACTTGCTAAGCCACAACAACATGCTACATGTTTTACAAAAATATTCGATACATCAACACAAACTGGGGGATTCTCATTAGGGTATTGGTTTGGTGGTATATAGCGTGCGGCATACATAAATGCCCGTTTTAAGATAGTGCAATAAGAATAAGACGGTTAGTAAATGCAAGAAGCAACGGTGAAACTCTCTTTCATTATGGGACATCAATTCCATCAAATCCCATCAATACCAGGCGTTACCACCTCTTTCCATTTAACTCATCCGTTTTCTTTTCTTATGAGTCCAGAGTACGTTTCTTTTTTGACTTGTATAAATAGGCTTACCTATTTCCACCAGAACAAGTTCTTGGTCAGGGGAAAACACCACACTCAAAAAGGCAACTCTTGCTAGCTTTCTCAAAGCTCTCACCTTCTGATACAAGTCAAGTACTACTCTTCCAGAATTATTAGGTCTCAACACTCTCTTTGCTTCCCTCCTTAAACCAACCCTTCTCCTCCACTTTGTGACCGAATCAAGTCTGAAAAGGCCATTTCTTGGTTTAGGCCGGACTTATACAGATTGATCTCTCGAATCTATAGTACTCCCTTGCAGTACATTGTTTAGGGTTTAAATTGTTTCTCACCTTCACAACCACAATTACCGAAATCAGCAGAAACTATTTTCACCTATAAATAATTGGTGACAACAACGGGAGGTTCGATCTTTCGGTTACAATGTCAATTTTCAACCAGCGACCTCGTTCTTCGACCCAGACATCAAGATGGTATAGGAAGGCGATCCACTCCGACTCAGTTACTCGATGTCTCTATTATTAGTCATGACATGACAATGGATGACTGGGGACTTCCCAGAGGCTAGAAGCAAAACGATCCGCCCAGGGATTAACGGCGCAGTTACCAGACAACTCAACAAAGACTCAGAAGACTGGGGACTTCCCATGACCATGTTTCTCGAAAATAAAGAAAAAAAGGGAACTTGGCCCTACACCCGGAAAGTTTATTCACATCAGAAGACCTGAGAAACCGAGTAAGTCTTATTTAGACAAAAATATGTGGTTTGATTTTTCAAATTCTAATAAAACCTATAGCCGTGTTTTATCCCATGTTATCTACCAACTCGCGGATCTATGGTTTTTCCTGGGATGTCTGCGCCACCTTCATTCATATCCATAGACGATTCAATTCTAAACATTTCATTCAAAAAAAAAATATAAAAAAATCCAAAATCGTCAAGGTAAATTTTATCCATCAACCCAAGAAAACCATAAAATCAAAAACCATAAACCCGACGTGTCATTTTCCTTTCAAAAAAAAAACCTAAAGATAACAGGTCTAAAAGACAGAAATACATTCAAGGAAAAATTTTCAGCAGCGGTTTGCTCCTTTTGGCAAAGGCCTCCCTCGTGCTCTGGAGATTCGCCCTCTTAAGTTTCATCTTCCTGCATAACTTCTTGAATTTCGCTTCCTGCTTATTCATCATGTATGCGAAAGGACCTTCAACTGCTCCGGCCAATGACCTTTCAACTTCAGAAAGACCTCCAATGAACAAAGGAATGTTGAATTCGAAGCCCACGCACATGTCACGATGGAACTTCCATCTCGAGATTACATCCTCAAAAACTGTATGACCAGTCACGTTGCACATCTCATCAATCGAAGACAATGCTTCCTCCACACGCTTGACCAATGCATGTCGACTAGTGATATTCTTAGTCATGGTAATGTGACCATAGCTTTCCCAAATCTTGGTGTACAATGTCGCATGTTTAGATGGGATGCTAAATCCACCAATCAACATATGACCTGGGAAAGGGGCCAGATACGGAGGATTGAAGGTGGCACCTGCAACTGAATCAGCAACCGACAGGAGATCCCTAACTACGATTTCACCCCCCGAAGTTCTCTCCCCCACCTGAGTCACGGAAGCGACCTTGAGACGATGAATCTCCATTTACAAGTTGCTAGATGACACAGTTTCCACAGTGGGAAATGCGGCTACATATTTACTCTGGTAGTCCTCTATTTCAAGATCATCCCCAGGAACGGTTTCCTCCTTAAAAAAAAATCAAAATTTAGTTTTATTACAAAAAAACGGGGGGGGGGAGAAAAACATGGAGGGGACTCACCGATTCAGTTTCAGACTGACTAGACGAAGATTCAAAATTGTTATCGGAAGAATTTCTCTCGCTATCGCTATACCCTGAACTCTCATCCTTTTCGAGTTCCGCGTCATCATGGGTAGGATCTGCAATGCTACTCTCTGTCTCGAAAAATGATGTTTTCTGCCCACTCGCAAGTTTGGCAAAGGCATTCGTACTACTGAGACCCTGGACAAAATACAAGGGCGCATTCTCAGGATAAGAACAAGGAAATAAACGATCTAGGCCAAGGTCAAGAGGAGAGCCATACGTACCCGCATATTGGAAGAACTAAAAGTCGGCAGAATCGTCGAGTCCGACTGAAAGCCGCCCACATGATCTTTAGATCTTCGTTCTTTCACTTGGGGACCATCTGCATTTGTAATAACGGATTTCCGCTTGGGATCCCTCAGCAGTGGATGTTCAGCTAAAACCGCAAGAGAAGGCTTATCCCGACGATTCTCTACCACATCACTCACGAATCCATGAATAACAAGGAACTCATCCTACAAAAATATGTTGTATTTGGAGGTCGTTGATGGATTCCAATCTGCGAGAAAAGGCATACTTTTACCCGACACAAGAGCGCTATCATCGAGAACAGTTGATAACGGGATTTCTTGAACAATCGGCTGGCAAACAAATGTGAACCCATGGTCAAAACCCATATGTCGAGCATCCCTATCAACATTATAAGAAATCGCTTTGCAAGCTCCTCGGAAAAAGGATGGCATGTGACCAGGCGTGCAGCTAAGAATGAACACCATCTCTCCAATTATTAGACCGTCATCATCAGAATACAAAGACATGTTCGAAGTGGGAGCAAAGTTTTTCAACGCCTGTTCGACCTACGCAGTATTCTGGATCCACCCCAATACTCGGGAAGTATGGACAACAGTTTCATGGCATACTTCTCGAAATGCTGCCACAACCATGCTTGGAGAAAAGCGGCATGAACATACAAATCCACCTTCATATGGCCGTTCGAGTCACGCATGTCCGAAACCAGCTAATCCAGGTGTGCATACAGAGAACCAAGAAACAAACCACCAATGGGGAGAACGACGCCCTTTGCCAATTTTATGGAAAACTTGATAAGTTCATGTCTTATCTCTTTCTTGCCTGAGCCGTCATCAAAAATATCCCTAAATAGCCAAAGAGCCAAGAACGCGGCGACATGAAGTACACTATTTTTCTGGTCCGACTTCAACTCATCAGGACATCACTGAGACACCACCAGTCATAAAAGCACTTCGTATCGTTTTCCTTTCGAACTAATCCATTTTACTTCGAAACCAGGGTGGCGCGCATTTCTTCTTCATCTGCAGACATCCTGAAGTCGAGGTTTCCAATTACAGGAAAATTTAGCAACACAGCCATGCTCTCCAAAGAAATAGTCATTTCGCCCCACATGCATACGGCCGTATGGGTATATGGACACCATCTGGAAACAAAAGCGACCAAGCCTGGAATGTCTTTCCTAATTTGAAGCACTGCGGAAGCCACAACAGCATCAACAATCTGCGCCCTGGTCAAATTGGTCTTTATAGGCTCCTAGTCCATCATGAATCTCACCCATTTCTCAAAGGAACGCAACAGACTTGCAGAGATTTTAAAGTCGATAGGAGAGGCATGATATTCTTTCCTCTGAAGGAAAAACCTTATTTCGCCTCATGTCCGAACCGATCGATCCTCTCCTTCACTCTCTGAACCGGTCGGTAGGATCGGCATGTATTGGGGTTGGTTTCTCCTAACTGTAACCGATGCCGTGAAGAACTCTTCATCTATATTTTTCTTGGAATTACTCACATCCTTCGGTACCACAGAAACTGTTGACATATCAACAAAAATTCTCTTACGTTGTTTTTCACCGCTGTGATAACTACAAAGGAACAAGAGGAGCAGGAATTATTACATAAAGCATGTAGAAATTATTTTTATCAGACCCAAGGAATCCGCCTTGGGCACAAACCAACTGGTTTCAAACTTTTGTTTTACGAAAAAAAATAGGGACTGGCAGACTCTACATCACCACTACACGCATCCCGGAAACTCGCGCCCGACCAGATAGACGCGCCCAACAACAACAACAAAAGGGATCATGCACACGGATACACCAAGACAAGGAGTAAACCCTAAAAACTAGGTTTTCATGGGAAAATGAATGGCAATTACTATCGTGTGCCTACTTTGCACAGTGAGTTGGAGTGGTCAACTTACTACGGACGTGGAAAGGTACGCCTGCAACTAGGGTTTTCACAAAAAAAAAAAAAAAACAGAGAGCAAAAGAAATCAAAGTCAAAGGGAAGTACTGGAAGACATACCTAATCCGCTCTTCCGCATAACCACTACCAAGAAATAAAACAAGAAATAATGAATACGTAAGGGAGAGGCCAACCATCCTTTTATAGGCGTGATACTTGGGAGTTCGAACCAGGAAAGGATTTCCAATTTTGAGCCAAGGAAGGAAAAAAGGAAACTGATCCCGCAAAGACTAATTTCCATGTCACTCACCCCATTCCACGGCCCCATCACGCCATACCACGGCCCCACCGTGCCAAGTCGTCAATGTATGCCATTTCCGCGCCCCTAGCCAATCCCTCGCTCCATCACCGCGGCCCCACCGCGCATAGCCGCCCATGTATGCCATTGTCGCGCCCCTAACCATGCCCTCGCTCCATCACCGCGTCCCCACCACACCTAGCCTCCCCTGCACGTTCCACCATGCCATTTCCGAGACCTGGACCACGCCACCTCTTGGCCACTAGATCCAAGCCATCCACTTGCTTCGCCTTCCAAGACCACGCCCCATTTTCCTTGGAGATGTACGACCAGAACAATCCGGTAACTTTCATCTCATCACTCCACGGTCTGCATTCCAAGTATAACTTACGCAGGGCCGGTAACACGGGAACCCAAAACTCTTTTCACCACTCAAAAGGTTAGTCGGATTCTCCTGACCATCTTTGCAATGATTTACATCTCGATTCCGTCATCGTCTGTCACATTCATATGCTTACCTCACAACAAGGCACATGTTCCAAGCTAAGCAGGGGACTTAATGTTGACGGTGGTTTTTAACTTAAGGTTAAAATCGTAAAAACACTAAACCCTAGAAGACAGTGACGTCACAACATTTAAGTGATAAAGCATTTACTAGGAGCATTTACTAAAAAGCCTTTAATGTGTCTCTAAATAATTACTGGGGTACCTTTTTTCAAATTAGGGTTACAACAAGGAAAACCCAAATTCCCCTCTGTGCCAATGACAAATCATGGCATCCACACCAACCGCGCCAAAGCATGCCAACCATGCTAGCCGCACCTCTGTGCCAATGGAAAATCATGTCAGCCACACCAACCGTGCTAAAGCATGCTAACCATGCTAGCCACACCTATGTGCCAATGGAAAATCATGCCAGCCATAACAGCCGCGCCAAAGCATGCCAACCATTCTAGCCGCACCTCTGTGCCAATGGAAAATCATGCCATCCACACCAACCACGCCAAAGAATGCCAACCATGCTATCCGCACCTCTGTGCCAATGTCAAATCATGCCATCCACACCGACCGCGCCAAAGCATGCCAACCATGCTAGCCGCACCTCTATGCCAATGGAAAATCATGCCAGCCACACCGACCACGCCAAAGTATGCCAGCCATGCTAGTCGCACCTCTGTACCAATGGAAAATCATGCGATCCACACCAACAGTGCCAAAGGATGCCAACCATGCTAGTTGCACCTCTGTGCCAATGACAAATCATGTCAACCATACCGACCGCGCCAAAGCATGCCAACCATGCTAGCCGTACCTCTGTGCCAATAAAAAATCATGCTAGCCACACCAACCATGCCAAATCATGTTAGCCATGCTAGCCACATCTCTGTGCGAATGGCAAATCATGCCAGCCACACCAGCCGCGCCTAAGCATGCCAACCATGCTAGCCGCACCTCTGTCATTCCAACCACACCGACCGTGACAAAGCATGCCAACCATGCTAGACGCACCTCTGTGCCAATGGAAAATCTTATCATCCACGCCAACTGCGCCAAAGCATGCCAACCATGCTAGATGCACCATTGTGCCAATGGAAAATCATGTCAGCCACATAGACTGCGCCAAAGCATGCCAACCATGCTAGCCGCACCTCTGTCCCATTGGTAAATCATCCCAGCCACACCAGTCGCGCCAAAGCATGCCAACCATGCTAGACGCACCTCTGTCATGCCAACCATACCGACCGCGCCAAATCATGCCAACCATGCTAGCCGCACCTCTATGCAAATGGAAAATCATGCCATCCACACCCGACCACGCTAAAGTATGCCAGCCATGCTAGTCGCACCTCTGTACCAATGGAAAATCATGCCAGCCACACCAACAGTGCCAAAGGATGCCAACCATGCTAGTTGCACCTCTTTTCCAATGACAAATCATGTCAACCATACCGACCGCGTCAAATCATGCCAACCATGCTATCCGTACCTCTATGACAATAAAAAATCATGCTAGCCACACCAAACATGCCAAATCATGTTAACCATGCTAGCCACACCTCTGTGCGAATGGAAAATCATGCCAGCCACACCAGCCGCGCCTAAGCATGCCAACCATGCTAGCCGCACCTCTGTCATGCCAACCACACCGACCGTGCCAAAGCATGCTAACCATGCTAGACGCACCTCTGTGCCAATGGAAAATCATATCATCCACGCCAACTGCGCCAAAGCATGCCAACCATGCTAGATGCACCGCTGTGCCAATGGAAAATCATGTCAGCCACATCGACCGCGCCAAAGCATGCCAACCATGGTAGCCGCACCTTTGTGCCAATGGAAAATCATGCCAGCCACACCTACCCCACCAAAGTATGCCAACCATGCTAGTCGCACCTCTGTAACAATGGAAAATCATGCCAGCCACACCAACAGCGCCAAAGGATGCCAACCATGCTAGTTGCACCTCTTAGCCAGTGACAAATCATGTCAACCATACCGACCGCTCCAAAGCATGCCAACCATGATAGCCGTACCTCTGTGCCAATAAAAAATCATGCTAGCCACACCAACCATGCTAAATCATGTTAACCATGCTAGCCACACCTCTGTGTGAATGGAAAATCATGCCAGCCACACCAGCCGCGCCTAAGCATGCCAACCATGCTAGCCGCACCTCTGTCATGCCAACCACACCGACCGTGCCAAAGCATGCCAACCATGCTAGCCGCACCTCTGTCATGCCAACCACACCGACCGTGCCAAAGCATGCTAACCATGCTAGACGCACCTCTGTGCCAATGGAAAATCATATCATCCACGCCAACTGCGCCAAAGCATGCCAACCATGCTAGATGCACCGCTGTGCCAATGGAAAATCATGTCAGCCACATCGACCGCGCCAAAGCATGCCAACCATGGTAGCCGCACCTTTGTGCCAATGGAAAATCATGCCAGCCACACCTACCCCACCAAAGTATGCCAACCATGCTAGTCGCACCTCTGTAACAATGGAAAATCATGCCAGCCACACCAACAGCACCAAAGGATGCCAACCATGCTAGTTGCACCTCTTAGCCAGTGACAAATCATGTCAACCATACCGACCGCTCCAAAGCATGCCAACCATGCTAGCCGTACCTCTGTGCCAATAAAAAATCATGCTAGCCACACCAACCATGCTAAATCATGTTAACCATGCTAGCCACACCTCTGTGCGAATGGCAAATCATGCCAGCCACACCAGCCGCGCCTAAGCATGCCAACCATGCTAGCCGCACCTCTGTCATGCCAACCACACCGACCGTGCCAAAGCATGCCAACCATGCTAGACGCACCTCTGTGCCAATGGAAAATCATATCATCCACGCCAACTGTGCCAAAGCATGCCAACCATGCTAGATGCACCACTGTGCCAATGGAAAATCATGTCAGCCACATCGACCGCGCCAAAGCATGCTAACCATGCTATCCGCACCTCTGTGCCAATGTAAAATCATTCCAGCCACACCTACCCCACCAAAGTATGCCGACCATGCTAGTCACACCTCTGTAACAATAGAAAATCATGCCAGCCACACCAACAGCGCCAAAGGATGCCAACCATGCTAGTTGCACCTTAGTGCCAATGACAAATCATGTCAGCCACACCGACCGCGTCAAAGCATGCCAACCATGCTAGCCGCACCTCTATGCCAATAAAAAATCATTCTAGCCACACCAACCGTACTAAAGCATGTTAACCATGCTGGCCACACATCTGTGCGAATGGCAAATCATCCCAGCCACACCAGCCATGCCAAAGCATGCCAACCATGCTAGCCGCACCTATGTCATGCCAACCATACCGACCGCACCAAATCATGCCAACCATGCTAGCCGCACCTCTGTGCCAATGGAAAATCATGCTATCCACGCCAACTGCGCAAAAGCATGCCAACCATACTATATGCACCTCTGTGCCTATGGAAAATCATGCCAGCCACATCGACCGCGCCAAAGCATGCCAACCATGATAGCCTCACCTCTGTGCTAATGAAAAATCATGTCAGCCACACCGACCGCGCCAAAGAATGCCAACCATGCTATCCGCACCTTTGTGCCAATGGAAAACCATGCCATCCACACCGACCGCGCCAAAGCATGCCAACCATGCTAGTCGCACCTATGTGCCAATGGAAAATTATGTCAGCCACACCGACCGTGCCAAAGCATGCCAACCATGCTAGCCGCACCTCTGTGCCAATGGAAAATCATGCCAGCCACACCGACCGCGCCATGCCAAACACATATCGTCATGGCCCCCCATGCCGCGCCACCATGCTGGCCTTCTCCACGCAGCTACCAAAGTGAAGGCGTGCAATAATCAACGGTTGTCCTTTAATCCAAGGAGTAAATCCTGGACGTCTAAGGTCACCTCACGACCTTTGGCCCAAAACCCTAGCTTGGTCACGCACTTAGCCAAAGCTAGCCACGCCATATGCCTAAGGCAAACCCTTGGACCTACATGCCTAGCCAAACGCCCTTGCCTTTGCCCTAGTCATGAAATGCTCTCAAGGAAAAACTTTGGCCCCACATACCAAGAAAAACCAAACCTAGCCAAGCTAGCCGCACCATGCCAAACACATCTCGTCATGGCCCCCCATGCCGCGCCACCATGCTGGCCTTCCCCATGAGGCTACCAAAGTGAAGGAATGCAACAATCCACGGTTGCCCTTCAATCCCAGGAGAAAATCCTGGACGACTAAAGTCATATCATAACCTTTGGCCCCTAACCCTAGCTTGGTCACGCACCTAGCCAAAGCTAGCCACGCCATACTCCCAAGGAAAACCCTTGGCCCCACATGCCAAGCCAAACTCCCTTGCCTTTGCCCTAGCCACGCCATGCGCCTATGGAAAACCCTTGGCCCCACATGCCAATCCAAAACCACACATAGCCCAAGCTAGCCGCGCCATGCCAAACACACTCTGCCTTGGCCCTAGCTATGATAGTCACACCACTCCAAGAAAAACGCCCCTACCTTGGCCCTATCCACGCCATACGCACATGGAAAACCCTTGTCCCCACATGCCAAGCCAAAACCGCACCTTGCCCAAGCTAGCCGTGCCATGCCAAGCCAAACTCCCTTGCCTTGGCCCTAGCCATGCCACCCTTCTGGCTTCCCCTACGCGGCCACCAAAACTAAGGCGTGCAACACTCAATGGTTTCCCTTAAGTCCCAGGAGCAAATCCTAGCCATCCAAGGTTACCAGACAATACATGGTAACCTTTGGCCCGAAAACCTAAGATTGGCCACGCCAAACCAAGCCATACCGACGGCATGCCAACCTAGCCGCACCACCACGTTGGACCTCACTACCGAAACGAAGGCGTGCAATGATCAACGGCTTCCCCTCCTCTTAGGATGCAAAATCTCGACCGTCGAAGGTCACCAGGCTAGGAAGTTTCCCAAGCTTTACTTTCCACGCCACAACAACACGCTACATGTTTTTCAAAAATATTTGAGACATCAACACAAACTGGGGGATGCTCATTAGGTTATTGGTTTGGTGGTCTATAGCGTGCGGCATACACATATGCCCATTTCAAGATAGTGCAATAAGAATAAGACGGTTAGTAAATGTAAGAAGCAACGGTGAAGTGCTCTTTCATTATGGGACATCAATTCCATCAAATCTCATCAATACCAGGCGTTACCACCTCATCTCATTTAACTCATCCGTTTTCTTTTCTTATGAGGCCAGAGTATGTTTCTTTTTTGACTTGTATAAATAGGCTTACCTATTTCCACCAGAACAAGTTCTTGGTCAGGGGAAAACACCACACTCAGAAAGGAAACTCTTGCTAGCTTTCTCAAAGCTCTAACCTTCTGATACAAGTTAAGTACTACTCTTCCAGAATTATTCTGATCTCAACACTCTCTTCGCTTTCCTCCCTAAACTAACCCTTCTCCTCCACTTTGTGACCGAAGCAAGTCTAGAACGGCCATTTCTTGGTTTAGGCCGGACTTCTATAGATTAGTCTCTCGAATCTAAAGTACTCCCTTACAGTATATTGTTTAGGGTTTAAATTGTTTCTCACCTTCATACTCGCAATTACCGAAATCAGCAGAAACTATTTTCACCTATAAACAGAAGTAAAAAAAGATTATAGACAAAGGTAGTAATATTAAGAAAATGGAGGGCCTTCGGTTTTTCAAGGGACTCCACTATAATGTTTCGCATGCTTGCATGAAGAGGTTAATGGTTGAGGTGAATTTGATCAACATATGGGGAACCAAGACGGACGAGGTATGTATTTGCAACATGATGACGTCTATGGGACTCCCTTGTTGCCACATGATAGCTAATTATGAACATGGCATAATCCCTTTAAGCGATACAGATCCACATTGGAAACACTTAAGTTTTGTTCCTCCTCCAAAGGGCGATGTCGGAGAAGAGTTTGGTGACACTGAAATGGGAAGAATCGTTATCGAGATGTACCAGAACATGAACAAACTTGAAAGGCAAATATTTTGGGATGACATGCGGCGAATCGTTTATCGGCATACTTCGGATAATGTGCAAGAACCGAATAAAGGCAAGGGCAAAGGTAGGCCAAGATCCAAAGAAACAGAAAAAACAAGTTAGAGAATATGCAAATGTGTTGGGTAAGAGGAAATGTGAAATGACTCCTTTTACTAGATATCCTTCGGGGCATGAGCATACCGCGGCGAAGTACCAAGAAGATTTTAAGAAAATGGCTAGAAATATTATTGAAAAGGGCGAGACAAGTGAACGGGATATGAAGAATAAATAATTGATGTTACACTCTAAACCTACTCCAATTGATGATACACCACCTCTTGAGGATACACCACCTCTTGTTGATAAAAGGTTCTTGGAAGAGATGCCTCCTTATATTAGAGATTACGTCATATCCACCGATGATGTCCCTCCAAATGGTAATTGCGGTTTCCACGTTGTCGTACAACAACTAGGGCATTTCACTCAAGGTTCCAAGCTATATAATGATAATCAAATCACTTATGTCCCGTCAAAGGTTGTTGATGAACCTAAGGGAGAAACCGGAATTTTAGAAGACAATGTTGTCCGATTGGGGATGCTAGTCTCAATATGCAGTTTGTTAGGTATCAAAGCCATCTCCATGGGGGGATTCCAATCACAAGGGATCATTCTATGGGAATGCCAATATGTGGGCAATTAATCTCCGACGCATTCAATTGCGTGGTACACTATTTCTCAAAATGTGGTAGTTTCACATACACTCCGAAAACAACCATATGTGTCGAGCAACTTAGACGTAGGAGAGTGGTGATTGCATTTATTAACAACAACCATTTTATAGGCCTCTGATTAGAATACAATCGTCCATTTCCTTCGATATGAGTATACTCTTATTGGAATGGATTTAACCCCGACACAATGTTGGGTTGGTGCATTATGTATGAACATAACATGGAGATGTGGAAAGCTTTGAAGGAATCGGAAAAAATTATACACGAAGGTTCTATTTCCCTTGAGGATTATTAAATGTACCATTAGTTTGACTAAGTATGCTTTGAAAATCAACATAAGAATGAAAGATTGTTTTTTTTTTGGTATTTGGTCATATTTTTGTGTTTTTTGGAATGCATTTTATAGAAGTTCGGTTAAGAAATGAAATTACAGGCAATTACCGAACTATTACATGACATAAGTTCGGCTAGGAAATGAAATTACAGGACATTGCCAAAATGAAATTACAGAACACTTAATATCCCAAAAGCGCTATGAAGAAGTCTTTTAGGATGCGGAAATGATCTTCATATTTGAAATCCTTTTTTTCCATCGTCGCCATTCATTTTTTGATGTTAAAATGATTTCCTAGTATGTTTCACCCCTAAGTCGATTCCTCCTTACAATCCGAAATAAAGGCAAAAATTCCAAAACTCTTTCTCTAATCTTTTCAAATCGAATGAAAAGAGCTATTTGGTCAAGGTTATGATGGTTACGTTTGTCGGAACAAAATTTCTCATGAATTATCCCCCAAAAACTATTACTCATAATACCATTCACTCTTCATTCTTCACCCTTCTTTGGATACCATAGTACGTAGTTTCTACAAAGAGAAAGATCTTCTTCTAGAGTAAATTTATGACTAGGAACTGCCATTTTTATGAAATTTTGAAATAAAATGTGAACTATGAGACACGTATATATACCATTGAGGTTTATAACGAATATAAAGATAGTCATTCCTTGAGTCAGATCAAGTACATTATTTTCTCAAAGCTACAGTTCGGTTATATCCCAAATTTGCGATATAACCGAACTCAACACTTAAAAAAAAAACCTGAAGTTCCAGAGTGCCATTCGGTTACCTGGTAAATTTTTGCAGTTAACCGAACAAAACATTGGATATGAATGGTTTTGGAACCCCCAGTTTTGGTTATATACCATTTTTTTGCAGGTAACCGAACAAATAAGTTCGGTTACCTGCCATTTTTTACTATGTTACTGAATATGACTCTGAAACTGCTAAATTTTTTTAAACTGTTGAGTTCGGTTTCTTACGATATTTGGTCTACTAACCGCACTACCTTAATGTTTCTTAAACATTTTATTATAATGAAACATATATGAGTCTAATAGCCGAACTAATCCCTTAAAACACAAATTAAAAACCAAATTATGAAAAACAAACTACCAAATCCGCAATAAAAAGGTCTTCCAAACAAAAGAAAACAAAGTACCAAATCCGCAAGTAACCGAACTGTTTTATAAACATAAGAAACTAGAGTACTAATGGTTGCAACCACTCATTGATGATGACCACTATGAGAAAATTTTCTACTCTTGCGTTTAGGATCTTTAGCTCGTCCTTCGTCACTAAGAGTGTCATGTCCACTACTTTGTTGTTCAACCATCCGACTTGGACCCTCCCCTTCTCGGAGACTCCTCTTCACCGACATATGGCCTGGCTTGGATCAACTGTGTTTGGTGAAAAAGCATTATTCCATTGGTTGTAGAGGTCTGTTTGCTCACGAGTGTTCATCGGCTTTCCACTCCGGATTTTTGCCATCATTTTCTTCAACAATTTAGCAATTGACTTCACCTTTTTTCAATCAAAAGCATAAGTAAGTATTATTTTTCTCAATTTTATAAAATTTTGAAAAGAAAAAATAAGAGTAAATATGTTACCGCCAAATTCCATAAGATCAAGGCCTCATCACCACAGGTAGGGGTATGCTTCATAATTTTATATGCCTCTTTCTCCACTTCCTTCTCTTTCGCTTTTTCAACACGGTCTTGCTGGTCTCTGTTTATTACACAAGGATAAGAAAAAATTTCATACCATTCCATATATCGGTAGCGCCCCCAAAGCTAGCAGATAACTAACCCAAGAGATTAACTAAATAAAGAGGCACTAAAAATCTAAAACATTTACTTAAACATTCAATTAAGAAAACTGCTACAAAACTTAACCCAAAAACTATCCCCTATCTGAAAAATATAAGCAAGAACTACTCTCAAGTGATACATATACAATAGTCATTTGGTTTAAAAATATAATAAACAACATAATAAGCATAACAGAAGTTAACTAATTAACGGAGTCAACTCCTCAAAGCTTTCGCTGTACAACTATGATCTGTCTCTGAAACTGAAAGTGGGAAAGGTAGGCACATCATCCCTAGAAGGGGTGCCCAGCAGGAATAACATTTAACTTTACAGAAATCATGAGCAAGGTTTGGAAAACAATACATGTTTTCCCAAACATCAAAGTGACTAAGTCACTGGAAATACACAAACATGTATATGGACAAACTCCTTCATCAAGCAATGTATAATAGTGATGGCGGGTTATTCCACACCTAATAATATATTCATGTCAGGTTGTTCCACATGTAATATGCATAAAAGCTAAATTCATGTATGTATAAATGTGAAGGAGCGTATCCTATATACCACAAGTGGAAATTCTTATTTCCCATAATAATTAATAATGACATACATTACAAGTCCTTTCCAATTCATGGAAAGATTCAAAGAATCAACATAACAATCATAATACAAACTAAACAATGTATGAAATGCATAGACAGACAATGCATGAGTTTGTTAAACATAAACTTTTGTAAAAGAAACAACAATGGTTTCAAAAGAGTTAAAAGTATTCCCACCTCTTTTGATGACAGGCCACGCCTACCCTCGAGATCCACGATCCACTGGTTCATCCTTTGAATCGATCCTTGTTAAATAGACTAATTGTTAATCATACAAGCACTCTAAGAGTTTATCCAAAAGGCTCGCTCATGGCTCATAACATAATTTGATACAATTCTCTAATTATAAATTTAGTGAACTATCTAATGGTTTTAAGCCCATTTATAGTTCTACCCCTTTTCATTGTTTATCTTTAGCACATATAAAGTACACTAATTCAATTAGATTGTTTCTATAGTTAATTATCTAAGTTTTATGAATATCTTCAACTTTGTAGAAGGAACCCAACTGCTAATTCGAATCATAAGAGGTCCAAAATGTCTAGTTAAGAAAACTACCCTAATCCCAAGGTCAACTAACATTCACTAACGGTCGAACTAATGGTCAAAGGTCAACTAACAGTCAACATCCAAAGTCAAATAGTCTAAAGTCTAAATCGGTCACTGAGTCAACTCAGGTCTAGATAGGAACTCAGTGAGTTAACACCGATTCGACTCAGTCAGATACTGAGTCAGACAGTAATAAACCCGAGTCAGACTGAATAAACTCAGTCAGACATGTCAAGGGTTCTTCTCACACAGCTGAGGCTCTAACTCTACAACTCTGCAACTATACTCAAGTTTAACTTCAATCTACACATTATATCCATTAATTCATTCAAAAAGAGTTATACAAAAATAATACAACTGAAATACAATTAAGTTTTACCTTGAACTGCACTTGGAGGCTTTCACTAAGACCACGGCTAACAGCAGTTCAATCAACTCCTGCTCAAACATGTCATAAGCACACTCAAGTTCAGTTCTACGTAAACATTAGATCCCTTATTTACACTTGTATCTCAGACATCTCCATTCCTCTATCCAAACTATAAGACTTGTACCTTCACCTAATACATCTCAATACAATCACTTCATTACCACCAGCAACTCAACAACAAATTCTATTCTCAATATTACAAGTCAATCATAAACACTACCACTCCCTGCAACATTAGTGGCACTGCAAACCTCCATTTTTCAGTACAAGCTTAACACAATTAACACCATCCACCAATAGTTCAGTTCTATAGTATCAACTTCACCTTTACCAAATCAATCCATACATCCCCTGTAAACCATTTGCAACTCCTCTTGCCATTCAATTTACTTATTCATTACATAACAACCCAACATGATCTCAACTCCACCTTCACCTATATCCATACAATGTATTAACCAAACATAAGACTTCAATATAGAAGACGAATAACTCTACTAAATTTATTGATGAACAACTACCTCAAATTAATTCCATTCCAGCAAAAACAATTCGACTCCTTTTCTCGCTTAACTGATTTCTGCAATTCTTCTTAAAGTTACAACAACCTACCAACTCAGTTCACCCAACACCAAATTAGTCCCATCATCATTAACAGTTCTCAAACAAACTCTACTTTAATTCCCAATTCATCATTAAAACAGAATCAATCCTTAACTACAATTCCAAGCTATTCTTCAACTTCAAACTCTAATTCAAGCTAAAACCATCCCTAATCATCATTTTATAACATCAATTCCATCTTCGAATTCTTCTTAGAACTTCTTATGAAACCCTAGTTCTTAATTTAGGGAAGAACAGAAACCCTAACTCTTTGATTCTTCAATTCATCTTCAGAACATCTTCATATCACTAAATTAATAAACACCCCTTCCTTCAAAAACTACCAGAAACTCACAAACAACATCAATTATACTCGAACTCTAAATTCAGAAAACCCAATTTCTCTGTGGACTTCAATTTCTTAAAGATACCAATATTTAAACTTCATACATTCATATCTACCCTAAGAAAAAGAAAAACCATTAATTCCTTAATCAAATTAAATTCATCTCGATCAAAATCCAAAACCGATTATGAAACCCTAACTCATCTTACCGATTATCTTCTTCCAGAACTCGGATTAACACTGAGAGCCGACACCTACTTCTTCAATTCATAACGCTATCAAGTAGTCTATGAATCACTCTTTTACTTAACTCAATCCTCTGATTGAATTCGACAGAAAAAGAAAGAAGAAGAAAAATAGAATGAAAGAAATGATAACAAGAGAGAAATAGAAGAAGAATAAGAATGAACAAGAAGAAAAACAAAAAGAATAGTTTATCTTCTCGATTCGAATAGGATAAGGTCAACCAAGATTTCTAAAGGAAACCGTCCAAAATATAAGGACAACCAAGCGGTTTATAAGTCAAATACAAATCTACTCTTCATATATTTTTTAATGATATCTTCTTCCTCCGGTATCCAATTGACACGTTTGAGTAGTCCACTCTGCATAACTTTGCGAGATCTATTCAATGATACGAGTTTGGTATATAGATCGTTGTTAGATTAATTTTATTTAATTATCGTTCGTGTTAAACTAATCAAGTTATTATCGGCTAAATTATCACTTGACTAGTCTAATGGCGATGACGAGCTTGCGGTTCCTTACAATATCCCTCGTCAAAAGCATTTGGCTTATCATACGAATCTTCACACTCTTCACCTGGAATAACATAATTCCCATAGTTGTTCCATTGGTCCATTGATGGTGCAGGTTCGTATTTTGGAACAAAATTATTTTCGGTGTTCTTAGTTCCCCACTTTTTCACCTTGAAGTTTAATTTTTGCTCTTTTGGGACACTTTGGACACAAGAAAATTTCCTCAATACTCTTTGAGGATTATACATTATATAACCTCCAGGATAAAACAACGGTCCATCATAACCCGCGATAGGTGAGAAATTAACAACCTCAACATCTTCCTATTCTTCATCCGATTGAAGCCTGTATGGATGGAAAACCACATGTTCAACCGTTGCATTATCCAATGTCTCTCTTAACCTCAAAAAATTGTTTTTTTTACCTATTTGTGGGTGAAAATGGTTTCTGCTGATTTCGGTAATTTTGGGTGTGTGGGTGAGAGATGAATTTAAACCCTAAACAATGTAATGCAAGGGAATACTTTAGATTCGAGAGATCAATCTGTACAAGTATGGACTAAATCAAGAAATGGTTGTTCCAGACTTTCTGTGGTCACAAAGTGAAAGAGAATGAGTTAGTTTTGGGGAGGGAAGCAAGGAAAGTGATGAGACCAGAATAGTTGATTCTGAGAGAGTTGTTGTGTTACGACTTGTATCGGAAAGTGAGAAGCTAACAGATGGAAAGCTAGCAAATTTTTTCTGAGTGATGTATGTTCCCTGACTGAACTTCTTGTTCGGTGAAAATATGTAAGACCTATTTATACAAGTCGAAGTGAAACGTACTCTGGTATCAATAATGTATGGAAGAATGGGTGAGTAGATGGGAGGAGGTGGTAACATTTAATGCATGGAACTGATGTTCCATAAAACTGTTAACGCATGGAATTGATGTTTCATAAAACTGTTAACACATGGAATTGATACCCATAAAAGAGCGTTTCAACATTAACTCCCTGTATTTACTAACCGCCTCATCCTTATGACACTTCCTTATGATGGGCGTAGTGTACGCCGCACGCTATAACCCGCCAAACCAATACCCAAAGAGGATCCCCCAGTTTGTGTTGATGTCTCAAATATTTTTGTGGAAAACATGTAGCAAATTGTTGTTTCCTGGAAAGTCATATTTGGGAGACTTGCTAGCTTGGTGATCTTCGACTGTCGATATTTTGCATCTTAAGAAGAAAGGTAGTCGTTGATCGTCGCACGCTTTCATTTTTGGTGGCCGCATAGGGAAGGCCATCATGGTGGCGTGGCTAGGTCGGCATGCCATTGGCATGGCATGGTGGCGCGGCTAGGGTGGCATGTCATTGGCATGGCATGACTTGGCGCGGTTTGGCGTGAACAAACTAGGGTTTTGGGTCAAAGGTTACCATGTGTTGTCTGGTAACCTTGGACGGCTAGGATTTTCCCCTGGGATTGAAGGGCGACCGTTGATTGTCGCATGACTTCGTTTGGGTAGATGCGTAGGGAAGGCCAACGTGGTGGCATGTA
The DNA here is from genome assembly GCA_023529315.1 of Papaver bracteatum. Lineage (NCBI taxonomy): Eukaryota > Viridiplantae > Streptophyta > Magnoliopsida > Ranunculales > Papaveraceae > Papaver > Papaver bracteatum. The sequence continues at coordinate 183,479 of JAJJWX010002909.1, forward strand.
TAGGTTGGCATGTCGTTGACATGGCATGGTTTGGCGTGGCCAAACTTAGGGTTTCAGGCCAAAGGTTACCATGCATCGTCTGGTAACCTTGAATGGCTAGTATTTTCGGCATGCCGTTGTCACATGGTGCGTCTAGCATGGCTAGGTCCAAGAAAAGGCGCAGTTTGGCTTTGCATGGTGGGGCCAAGGGTTTGTCATACCGTTGGCACATGGTGCGGCTAGCATGTATTGTCATTGGCAAGGGGCTGAGGCTAGCATGGTTGGCATGCCTTGGCGCGGTAGGCGTGGATGGCATGGTTTTCCATTGGCATAGGGTGCGGCTAGCATGGTTTTCATGCCTTGGCGCGGTGGGTGTGGCTGACATGGTTTTCCATTGGCACATAGGTGCGTTTAGCATGGTTGGCATTCCTTGGCGCAGTGGGTGTGGCTGGCATGGTTTTCCATTGGCACATGGGTGCGTTTATAATGGTTGGCATGCCTTGGTGCAGTGGTTGTGGCTGGCATGGTTTCCCATTGGCACAGGGGTGCGGCTAGCATGGTTGTCATTCCTTGGCACGGTGGGTGTGGCTCGCCTGGTTTTCCATTGGCATATGTGGCATGGGAATAAGGGTTTTGGCCTATCGAAACCCTAATTAGTAATTAATAAAACAAAAAGGTACCCTGGTAATTTTCTCTCATACATATTAAAAAGTATAATAAATGCATTCATTGGAGATATTATTACACGAACCCTATGATGTTATTGTCTTGCGTAGGGTTTTACGATTTTAACCCTAAGCTAAAAATCAATATTAAGTCCCCTGCTTAGCTCGGAACATGGGCATTGTTGCGAGGTAAGCATAAGATGGAGACAGACAAGGATGGAATCGAGACATAAATCATGGAAAGATGGTCACGAAAGTACGACTAACCTTTTTTGAGAGGTGAAGAGAGTTTTCTTCTTCCCGTGTTGGCATCCTTTCATAAATTATAGTTGGGATGCAGACCGTGGAGTGGTGAGACAAAAATTGCTGGCTTGGTATGGTCGTACATCACCTTGACTGGGCTAGGGAACATCACGACGCTGACTTGGAGACACTAGTCCAGAATGTGGATTTTAGGACGGGACGAATCTGTCAAAAATAGGTTTATATGACGAATTTTGTGTGTCCCAAAATCTGTCATATTTTTGGTGTACTATTTTTAAAGGACGGATCTTTTTTGTGGAAAAAAATCAACTGATTTCATTTGTCTAAAAATAACGACTAGTTCTATTTGTCGAAATTTAGGTTATAAGATTCAGTTAGATTTAGCTTCGGACAAAAATGATTCTGTTATAAATGATTTTATTTTTTCCTTTTCTTTTCTTATTTTAGATGAACAAATACTTGGGACAAGCCAACACACGAAATTTCATTAAAAAATGCAATCCATTTTATTAAAATCAACTTGAATTCAATTTACAACTTGACAACAACAATCAACAAAAGCTATATAATTTAATCCTCCAGTACGGATGGATATAGACGTAGCGTCTCTGCTAAACATGTTTTTAAGTACACCAATTTATCAGCCTCATCCAACTCTAAATGTATCTTCAACCCATTTCTCAATCTCATCTCCACGTGTTTCGTTTAGAACTGTTGATAATTCATGAATAATCTTCTCTTCGACTCTCGGATGAGTCATGATCAGCCAGAAGAACCAACTCAGTGCAACTGATGAAGTATCACGTCCTGCTAGTACAAAGTTGAGAGCAATAGATCGGAGAACAGAAGTTGGGAACTGATTTTCGTCGACGTCTTTCCTTTTCATGAAACGGGATTAGTAAATCATCTGAGGATCTTTCTTTACGGTCTGTAATAACATCATTTGGTGGTGCCTTCTTCGATCTCTGACTTCGTAGAATGAACGAAAGAATAACACCATACAATTGGATCAGCAGTGACTTTATCCCTGCCCATAATAATAATAATAATCTAAATTAGATCAAGAACAAAACCCAAAATCAATGCGAGATCGATTGAAAATTAAGAAGAAAAAAATCCTTGGGGTATATCAAACAGAGCTACATCAAAATTAGTCTTTTAAGGATTATTCTTTTTCTTATTTAGTTGATCATGTTTTAATTACTCAGATATGCAGTTTTAAAGCAAAATTATTGAGAAAAATCTCTCACAAAACCAGTTCCTGTGTACAATGAAATCCGATTGTTCTAACAAAATCTTGATTTGAAACAAGTCTGGATTACAGATTTACAATTGAAAAATGCACAAACCCATTTAAATAATTTTGAAAAGCATTAGGTATTAAAACATTGATATGATTTAGTGATCTTACCCACAGAGAAAAATGAAACAAACGTTCGTCAATAGTCTCCATTCTCCATTCGACAAAGATATAGTTTAAAGCTCGTCTATGTTGTCCTCGGAGTTGAGTTGCTACTTTCAGCAACGTGCAATTGAACCTTACCTAGGCCTGAGATGTTAATGGAGAAAGAGGAAAACAATCAGCTTCGTTGAAATAATTTTACTGCCCAGAAGAAATAGCAGATCAGAATGGTTTAATCTGACAAGGACAAAAAAAAAATTATAAAAACAAAATCCTGTAAACAAAATCAGAATCAGAAATCTCCACTTGTAATTTGGGATCCTTCACGGAATAATGTTGGATCGAGATATGAGAATTTTTCTTTTGGAATAATCGGAAGAGAAGGTCATGACTTAGTTCTGAGAAACGTGTGTTCTTTTGATGAACACTAAGGAGGAATATACGACAGCATGCATTGTTTCAGTTTTGAGAAGTTAAAAAACAAAAATAGTAGTTTCTAGTTCCTAATTAAAAGCCGTTAGATCACCTTTATCAATGGACAATAATGATAAATAAAATTTCATACGGATCCTAGCAGTTTCCACTCCTAAATCTAAGCCGTCAGATCTTGCTTTTATTTTGACCCGATATGGGTGGAAATATATGAGGTAAAGGGGGGCTAATATAAACCAAAAAACTATGGATCAGTGATGTTATTTACAAAATACAAAATATTTGACGAATGCCAACTGTGGAATATATAACGACTATAGATTTATGTCCTTTTCTGCGAACCCCAAATGTCCTAAAAACCATGTTTTGGACTAGTGAGAATTTTTTGGTATTGGCAAGTTCACGGCCTGGACGGCTTGGAGAGGCAAAGAATGCGTGATCTTGGAATGGAAAAGCTTGGAATGGAAAAGCATGGCAGATGGCTTGGCATGTGGGGCAAAGGCAATGGCGTGAACGGCCTTGGCGTGGTAATTTTGTCTTCGCGGGACCAGTTGCCTCTTTTTATTGGCTCAAAATAGGAAATCCTTTCCTTGTTCAAAAGCCCAAGTATCACGCTTTTTTCGAGAAGTAAGTAGAATCTATGATCCTCGCGCCTGACAGCTTTACATAAATCCTACTTGTGGTGCTGTCGGTCAGGCTGCGGAGTGATGGAGGCTGGTTGAGATACAAGTTGTTGGATTTAATCTAGCAAGGTTGTGCGTCTTCAGTGCTAAGTTTTGGAATGCGAGGTAGATCCACTAGCATATACTTGGTGTGAAAGGAACCATTAGCATTGGTTAGATTGAAACGGGCGTTGACCTAATATTGTGTTGGCATAGAAAAGGCGCGGACTGCTTGGTGAAGGTGCAGACTGCTCAGCACGGTGGTAGCTTATCTTCGCAGGCCCGATTGGCTCTCTTCCTTACTTAACCAAAATAGGAAATCCTTTCCTTATTCAAATTCCTAGAGTATTATGCTTTCCATGTTTCTCACCAAATCCTAATCATCTTGTATGGACACATGTAAAGCTTTCCTTATATTTGCTGGTAGAATAGGGTTTAATTAAAATCCGACGTTATGCCTTAATTCACGGCTGGTAGAAGTCTTTCATTTTCGGGACCTTATTGCCCTGATGTTTATAAGAAATGATCTTGGATCCCTCGTTCGCACAAGTCATCTTGAAATCATTCCCATGTTCTTTCACAAGTATCGTCTCATGTTTTCTACTGGTTTCCCATTTTTTATTCTTTCTTATGTAGGTTTCCGGTACAGACAGGGTGAAAACTAATCCTTTTCTTTGGTTTTGTAGCGCGTAATGGGATCTTCTAGTGATGATCAAACCCCTAACTCTTCGGAGAGAAATTTCGGGATCGGCGAAAACCAATTTTCTTTTCATGAGGCATTAGATAGAATTGAATCTCTATTTCGTGAAGCTTCCAAAATTACTCGGGACATACCTTCTTCCTATCTAGGAGAGGTGCGGGTGTGTGTCCATACCCTCTTGGCTTCGGTGAACATGGAGGAAGATTGGGAAGATGACGAAGTATCCCAGTGCATTGAGAGGCTTCAATATAAGAAAACTTATTCGTGGCCAGGTGCTAAGGCGGAATGGTCCGCCTCTCAGTTGAAATGACAGAAAACTGAGTTTGTAAAAATTGTAGGAGAAGGCCGTCGTAACTTCCCTGTCCAAGAAGGTACCATAGTCTTTGATTCTGATACGGATGGATCAGGGAATCCTCTTCAAGAGGTTTCTGAGGAGATTTTCGAGGAAGATGACGCTGCGGTTGACGATGACACTGAAACAGCTTTCGGAGCGGATAACAAAACTTTTGTTGGTGACGTTAGGGGAGTTATAGTGGCCTATGCTGTGTCAGCTGTTGAAGAGGATGTCAGGAAGATTATGGATGTTGTTGTCGCTGATGGGATGTTGAGGTGTCTTCTACTGCTGATGATGATTTAGGATGAAACCTTTGCTGCCCGAGAGATTGTTGGGGAAAGTTCTTGGAGAAGCTCTGACAGAGGAGTTAGAAACTCATGCGTCTGCTTTTGATGACCAGTTTCCCTTTTTTGTTGTTTCTCTTTGTTGCATCGACATCTTGATGCTCTTGCTGACTTATTGTTATCTTCATTATATTCATGGCGAAGTTAGGGCTTCACCCATTAGTATCCCGTTTGCGGTTTCACATCTTTTAATAAAACTTCTCATTTGAAAGACCTCAATCTTCCATTAAAATAGGTTGTTTGACCTTCCGTTCCCTTCAGAGCTCTTGAGTAATTGAATAAGGAATTTCTTATATGTTTTCGGCTTTTCTGGTCGTGATTTGATGGTTGATCATCTTCTGATCTTTGATAGTGAAGGTTCCTGTGTAGATTCCCAGTCCCCAAGTGTAGTTTGCATGTTTCCATCTTGTGTGGTCGGTGGGTTGACCATGATATGGATATCACCATCGTGTGTTCGTACTTGTGATTTTTCTACTTCTTCCACGTGCAATTAAAAAATGGAGGAGTACGGGTTACCTTTACAGTGATTGTTTCCATGGTGAAACTCTGGCTGGTATCAAAAAATAGGAGGCAACAGTTCTTGGCAGCAGATGTGATTAGAAGATATTGTCCATGGAAGTAAAGGGATTGGATAGATGTGTAAGCGAGAAAACTGTCTATGACCACAAGCTTCGGTGGGATGGAACAAAATGCATCCATAACTCCGAATATTGGCTGGATGTGATCATGATATTTGACATGGGGAGCATGGTGGTACGACCATTTTCATAAAGAAGGGGTGTTGAAGCAGCTTCGGCTCTTGGAGAGGATGTTGAAACTTAGGAAGCCAAACACTAAAGTTTCGGCTTCGGATCCTAGAGAAGCTTTTGGAGAGAACGCTGAAGCGGAGCGGTTGATAGAGCGAGCATTGAAGCGAAGCAGATGTTGGGGTGAACATTAAAGCGGAGCGGATGCGTTAATCATTGTGCTGTCAGACTGGACACCCTTCAAGTGAATAATGGTTAGGAATCCCTAGTTCCTTTTATCAATTGTGCTTTCCAGGAAATTGGGGTTTGGGAAGGCTTCTCTGGTTGGAAACAACTGCTTCCATGATGTAGTGTGGTTGAGGGATGCAAATAATACTTGACGTTGCGCCTCGAGGAAATATAGAATCTCACATAAATGTCTCATCATAGACTGCACGATTTTGTGGGAGAGGTCCCCAGAAATCATGCATCTCCTGATAGGAAGAGAGTATTTGTGAACTTAGGGGGTTGTTGATTTTCTTCGCCTCGATTTTGGAGAAACCAATCCCGATCTTTACGTGTTATGAAATTGGATTGTTGATTCTCTTCTACTGGGTGTTCAGAAATAACGCAGGAGGAATGAAAGATGCTAGTGCTGGGAAGATTCAAGATGTTAGTGCTGGGAGGATGCAAGCTGTTGGTGCTGGGAAGATACAAGTTGTTAACGCTGGAAGGATGCAAGCTGCTGGTGCTGGGAAGATATAAGCTGTTAGCACTGGATCATCTTGGAAATGGCACTGGCTTGGCACGGCGTTGGCTTGGCGTGGCGCGGTAGCAATAGAGCGGTCAAGTATATTCCAGGTCTGTACTCCACTGTTTCTATTCCAATTTATTTTCTTGTGTTGGTGCATACCCTAGCCGTAGGTATGCCTTCCATAAATATGTAGAAATATTTTTCTTCCGAAATGGTGTGTAAACCTTAGCCGTTGGTATGTCATTCATAAAATTGTAGAAGTACTTGTTATTCTCTTAGAATATCATCGTAGTAGTGTCGGCTACCTCATAAATAGTGACTAGTAATAGTTATTATTCAAAGTAGGTACATACGGATGGGTGACTGATTCTACGAAGAACTGGGCGTTATTGTTTCTATGAGATCCAAAAGTTGCAGGCCAAGGTAAGTGAAGGTCCTTTCGCGGGCGTGGTCAAACAACAAGAAGCGGAGGTCGAGAGGTTGTCCAAAGAGTTGGAGATGAAATAGGTGATCTTCTAAATTTCGAAGGACGCATTCTTCGAGAAGAGCAAAACATCATTAAATGACTTCCTTTGAATGCACTTCTGTCTTCTGAAATTCTTCTATTTCATTTTTTTTTTTTTTGAAAAGCAAATGGAACACCTGGCTTATGGTTTTGATTTTCTGGATTTTATGGGTTGATTGACAAGTGTTACCTATGAGGGTTTTGGATTATTATTCTGGATGAACTGTTTTAGGATAATGTTGTTTTTGGTTATGATTGTAAGTAGCACAAACATCCCAGGGAAGATATGGAAACATTAACATTGCATGTCGGTAGATGACATGGGATAAAACATAACATGGCTATCGGTTTTTATCATTCCCGTGAAAACTTGAAATAGTAAACCATGTATTTTTTCTAGGCAAGACTTACTCAGTTTTTGGATCCGTTAACGAAGAACATGTCAGGTGCAAGTCCGACTTTCATGGAAACCACCGCGATTGTGAAAAGTTATCATTCTTCCCTGAGTCACTTGATAATAGAGTCGGCGATCCCTGAGCAGATCGTTTGCTTTTAACCTCTGCGAATTTCCTAGTCTCCCCTTGCCGCGTCAAAACAGATAATCGGGTTGTCTGGTAACTGAGTTGTCGATCCCTGAGCGGATCGCCTGCTTTTACCGTCTTGATGTCTGAGTCGAAGCATGAAACGATGGTCAAAAATTGACACTGTAACCGAAAGATCAATCTCCCACTGTGGGCGCCAATTATTTGTGGGTGAAAACGGTTTCTGCTGATTTCGGTAATTTCAGGTGTGCCAGTGAGAAACGAATTTAAACCCTAAACAATGTACTGCAAGGGAGTACTTTAGATTCGAGAGATCAATCTGTACAAGTTCGGCCTAAACCAAGAAATGGTCGTTCCATACTTGCTTCAGTCACAAAGTGAAGGAGAATGGGTTGGTTTTTGGGTAAGAAGCAAGGAAAGTGATGAGACCAGAATAATAGATTCTGGAAGAGTAGTTGTGTTACGACTTGTAACGGAAAGTAGGAAGATAACAGATGGAAAGCTAGCAAACGTTTTCTGAGTGGTGTATGTTCCCTTACTGAACTTCTTGTTCGGTGGAAATAGGTAAGACCTATTTATACAAGTCGAAGTGAAGCGTACTCTGGTCTCATTAAGGTATGGAAAAATGGGTGAGTAAATGGGAGGAGGTGGTAACAGTTAACGCATGGAATTGATGTTCCATAAAACTGTTAACACATGGAATTGATGTCCCATAAAACTGTTAACACATGGAATTGATGTCCCATAAAAGAGTGTTTCACCATTAACTCCCTGTATTTACCAACCGCCTCATCCTTATGACACTTTTTTATGACGGGCGTAGTGTACGCCGCACGCTATAACCCGCCAAACCAATACCCAAAGAGGATCCCCCGTTTGTGTTGATGTTGTAACTGCATCTTTTCTGATGGCTGCATCCAAATGAAGATAAATACTAAAACTTACTCTAACATTCAAGATTCAAAGATAAACAATATGTAAAGAGCATGAAAGTAAAAATTAACACAAGCATATAACGTGGTTCATCCATGAAGACCTACATCCATGGGAAAGAAGATAGTTTCTTTATTGATTATAAGGTCTTACCCTTGAAAGAGTTACAAATCTCACTTAGATATCTGATAAGCACGTAAGTGCACCATTTTATACCCATATTTATATTAGCTAGGTCTCAATTTTATCACTAATAATCTTGTTTGTAGGTGTTTTTGTCAAATAAGCTCTTGTGGAGAAAATAGGCTCGAAAAATTGCTAAAGGCACCCGGAGGACACTTACCATTCGGACCTCAACTTTGGTTAAGGGGCACCTCAATTACTAAGGGGTGTCCAGTTGCTAAGGGGCACCTTCTTTGTTATTTGAAACCTGCGGTTATTCGCACCCCAAAAATTACTATTTACACCCAAATTGCTAAAAGGACACCTGTACTGGATAAGGGGCACTTCATCTTCAACATTTCAAAATAGAAATTTGGTGGGAAAAGCTATTATCCAAACACCAGAACTAGGGTTCGATAATTGAAGGTGTTATAACGAGATTAAAAGGCTGAAATTTCATGGGGATGATCTTCTCGGATGAATAGAGCTGGTAAGGTTCTCTGTTTCGATCAAAATTGGCCAGAATCGTTGATGTGAAGCAAAACAGTTGCAGGCAAATTTAGGGTTTGACTTTAAGGCTTGTTCGAGAGAGATTCAATCGCTGAATTCAGTTTTGTTGGACCCGTTAACGCTAAACAGGATTGGTATAGTCATTGCATTCGAAAGAACTGGGCTAGATAATTCAAATCAAACTGTTGCAGTTACCGGAAAAGTTAGGGTTCAAGTTTTGGAGTTGTTAGAGGGAGACTCGATCACTTAGATTAATTAGGTTTATTCTTAATGTATAATCAGGGTTGTTGATAGCCTTTGGTTCGATCAGAATTGGATAGAATCGTGAATTGTAAGAAAATGGTATTCTCAGGTTTACTCTTCTCCGGGAAATTCTATTCTGACCTGTAAAGAATTTGGGTGATATCAAGCGTGGATTTGGAGTAGTAACATCATGTTTCGATGAATCAGGGTTGGTAAGTGACTTGGATTCGAGTGATGAGGAGTGTTACGTGGATTGAAACAAAACAGGGAAGTTCTCATCAAAACAGAGTTTGGAGTATGCTTGGGATTATTAGGTGAGGTTTGGCGTGTGTTTACCACTCAATGAGGCGTTTACACAAATATCAGACGCGTGAAAGAGAGAAAATTGGAAGGAAATCCCGTAGCATGGAAAGAAAAATGAAGAAAATATTTTTTATTCATTGTCAAAGATTTGGAGTAACCGCAGAGATATTTGATGCGCCTGTGAGGTATAAAGAGGGTGCTGGCATTCCAAAGAGGGTATCGAGAGAAAGGGGGTGAAGAACGAAGGATTGCGGAGCAGATTTTTCTGCTGCTGCAGAAAAGAAGAAGAAGAACAGACTACACTTGTAGTCTATCGTTTAAAACTGTCAGAGTTTATTCCATGAACGACAGTTTCCTGCGACAGTACAAAGCATTTTTTTTCTAAATAATCATTGTAACAGTTTTTGTAACGGCTCTGTAGCATTGCGAAACTCAGTTTTCTTATCTTTTCACCTCTTGTAAGCACTTTTGAGTAATAAAAATCCATTTTGAGTGTGTCTATAGTATGAGGAGTTAAACCCCTACACTGGGTCGACGGAGGAAGCCGAACTTTAGACATGGGTTAATTTATTTATTTTTCTATATGACTTTTGCACTTAATTTAATTGATTTATGATTCGATAAAATTAGTTGTGATTCAATTAGATAGGTTATGCTTTGTTTAGATAATCTATGCTTAGGGGATACAATTAATGTTTTGAGAATCTACTTTGGAAAAACAAGAGTCCGTGTTTTTATTCCTTGAGTTATAATTGGTGAATAATAAATAATTGAATCTATTGATATGAATTCGGTGAAATCCTAAGCCCAGTGAATATGTCTTTTATTTATTATTTTGTTTAAACCTTTTAATTTAATCTTAACAACTTCCGAGTGAACGAATCTTTAATTACTACAAAGAAAACAAGAAAAAAATTAAATCAATCTCTCACTCTTTCTCTGTCTAGATCTCTCTCAGGAATTCTCTGTAGAAAGACCATCTAATAATACATGAATTCACTTCCCCATTTCCTGCTACGTGGGTTGGTATTTATAGACAAACAATACTCGTGAAGGTCAGGCCTCATCGAGCTCTCGGAGTCATCACACATCGTCTTCGCTTCTTCGGACTGGTTCTATACTATCCCTCGTGGTGGTATTCCGGGTTTTCCTACGAGTTATCTCGCTCTGTTCGTCCTCGTGAAGCTCTTCTCAAAGGTCCTCGTACTTAACCACTCACGAGTTATATTATAGTTTGCCTGAGTTCTCTGCTATGACATAGACTCGCTCTCACTCATTCTGATCCTTCATTAAATACAGTGCTTCTTTTTAAATGTAGTTGCAGAATTACCTACAACTACACCCTCAGTAGAATTTGTAAAACTTAAGAAGTTCTTGATGATGAATGACAATTTTCTTATTAATTCTCTCAATTGATTACATTAAAGTATCTAAATGGAACTAGAATAGTTACAACTTTCTCTATTCTCTTTCCTAAGATATTTTCTAACACTCACTAAAAGAACCTCTCGAATTTTACATTTGAACTCCTATTTATAGTGAAATTTGTACGGCTGTTTCGTATTTAAGTATCGCAATACATCTTCGTAAGATTATTCTATCTTCACAAATCTTTATACTTCCCCGTGCTTCCTCTATCATCGCATTGTTTTGTAACTCTTTCCTCTTATATTTATTACGATATTCGTAAGCTAACGCCTTGTGATATCTGATACCTACATCTTGCCTCTTCTCATGTCAATTCTACGAAGAAGAAATGTCATGAGAACCTCTATTCTCGTAAATTTAATACAGTTATCACCACCTGTTAAATTCGCAACACGTATTATCCTTTTTCATTGAATTTTTGACATGTTTCTTCGTAACCGTTCTTTTCAACCGTTCACGTCTAATCGCATTGATGAGTTTTTATCTTCATCGAACTCTCTCTTCTTTATAAATATTATCTTTTTTTTTCTTTTTATTCTCTTATCCTATTCATCTTCTTCATCACTTCTGCCTCTGCAATTTATTACCTTTTTCTGCTACAACGATTTCTTATCTCTTTCACCTCTCTTCCTTTCTATTTTCTATCCTACATCCAATGGCTCCAAAGAAGAAAACTATTGAACAAATTAATGTAGATCTTGCTGATAGGGACCTCATTCTTTCTGAAATTGATGGTTATGACAAGAAGTCTTCTCTCTGTATGGATCTCTTTACCAATCTTGCTTGGAATGATCAGAAAATTTTAATCTCAAGAGGTCAAATCCTCGTAGGTCTTCCTCTCCCTATTTATGATGTCAATCTTCCTTTATTCTATGAAATTATTTCCCACCCCAATTTTTCATGTGCCATTTATCAATTGACTGGTGATTGCATTCGCATTCTGGTCGAATTCGCAACTTGTGCTGCTACTAGAAAATCTTTGTATTCAGTTGACCTTAGGAAACCTGGGGGGTTGAGGTGTTCGTATTCATCGTAAAGCTAATATTGCAGCAGATGACCTTCTCATGCACGATATTGATTATGCCTCGGGAAACAATAGAACCCCTCGCCGTTCTCATGACGAAGATTGGTATAATTACCCTCTAACATTATCGGGTTCTTACATTTTCGGGATAGTAGATCTTCCTGCTAACCTTCGTGATCGTAACTATCAACCTTGGGTCTTTTCTTGGTCAACTAAGATAAAAATGTATGTATCTCTATCTTCTTATTTTCTTGTTATTCTTCAACTTATTTTCAAATGAGGTAAGAAACACTCTTATATGCTTTCTAAACAATATATTTTTGCCTCTGTTTCTTATCCTTATTTGAATTTGTAGGCTCTTCCTGATTTTCCAGAGGTTTTTGCGAGTGATAAAAAGAAGGATTATTTGGTTTTTGGTACTAAGTTTTTGACCAAAACCTGGGTTTGGTCTAACATTTGTCCAGGCTTTGTGTTTGGTCTAAATACCAACGTTGACTCGCGTTGACTCGGCTTGATATTGACTTCCGTTTGGTAATTATTCAAAAAATATAAAAAAGTTATTTACTTAACGGTAAAGGCAGCGATTCATCCCATCATCAATTAGTGATCGACAAACCTTAATCAAAAGGTTGATCATCTTCTTCCATTGTTGATTAAGAAGTTTAATACACATCTAATCTTGAGTCAGATGAGATAAGCAAAAATTCAAACAAATTAATGAAATCACACAATACAATAAGCTAATTGCTTAAATATAGTTAAATTTTTTTAACACGTATCATATGTTTCAATTCAATATCCCTAACTCGCTGTTGTTCATGACAAACATTCACTACTATCACTTTCAAATTTCCTTTTCAATTTCAAGCTGAGAAGATTCAAACAATAAAGATCTAATCATAAACCAAACCTATCTTCGTCTTCTTCTACTTACAAAACCCAAGTTCCAATAGAATCCTAATTAAGAAAAATACCCAAATTAACATTCACAAACCTAATCGATGAATTTAAGTTCAAAAAAAAAATGCATCAGACAAATAAACACTAACCCATCATCTCAAATTTAGGGAATTTCAAATCAACAAATCCACCTCCAACATGAACCCATCTCTCGAGTCGCTTTAACAATAACATCATCGTCTTCAATTTCTACTCTGCTCAATCAACCAACCCCACCACCACCGTACCCATGAAAATCATCGATGTTCTGTCATTTTACTACGGCACAGTTCCACTGCCATCTATAGCATAATTTCACATCTCAACATCAATTCTTCCCTGTTTCATCACCATGCTCGATCTTGTTCTTGACAGCAAACCCTAACTTTTCAATTTCGGAAATTCATTATATCTGCAGAAAAATTACTCCATCCGTATCAAATTCAATCTTCCTACATCTCTCAGTTTGATATCATCTTAGAGAAGATGATGTTGGGGATGATGAGTTGGGTCGATAGATTTTAGGGTGATATGAGTTGAATCCTTAAAAATCTCATCTGTAAATCTAAAAGAACCACGGCTATCATGTGCACTGTTAGGACATGACAAGTAATTGTTAGTAAAGTTTAATTGTATTTGGTATTTTCCTATTTTGTTAACAGAATAAGTGACACGTCAAGGTCAAACCGAGTCAACGCGGGTCAACGTTGGTCTTTAGACCAAACGCAAAGCCTGGACAAATGTTAGATCAAACCCAGGTTTCGTTCAAAAACTTAGTACCAAAAACCAAATAACCCGAATAAGAATTCTACCTCTTCCAAAAGGCTAACTGTAGTTGCGGATTATCTCACAACTACACCCTCATAAAAATCCATTAAAATGATTCCTAAACCTAATTAATTTGATATGAAACTAAGAATTAAGGTACTAAAATTATAAAGAGACACAAAGATTTTTACGTGGTTCGATCAATGTGATCTACATCCACGGTGATTCACTAGTGATTACATGATTTTACAATTGAGACTCCATTAATGAATATTTGGAGCTCTAGTTTTTTGGGGAAGAAGATGATAAAGAAAATAAATCTCTCCTAACATTTTCTCTCTCCTCCTACTAAAATTATCCTTTTCTTCTAAAAAGATCTCTCCCTCACATTTTATGCCTAAATGGCTATTTATATGATTTTACAAAAGATGACAATTGTGTTGTCCCGCCATTTCGGATTTGAGAATTATTTTACGAACCTTTCGTGATTTCCTTTGCTCGCAAAATGTCCTTCGTGATTTCTTTTGCTCGCAAAATATTCTTTGCTCGCAAGATGTATTTTCTCTCCACAATTTAAGTAAGTTATCATTTTTGTGATATTCCGCTCCTACATCTTGCCTCTTTTTTCTTGAATATTGCTTGAAGAGCGATCTTTAAGAAAAAATCCATTGTAGTAGTCTTTGATCTTTGTTGGTGAAGGAACAAGCGAAAGAATATCAAACTCAAAAAGTATATACTTGCCTCTATTCTTTTGCGAGTAAGTTAAAACTTTAAGAAGTAATTAGAAGTATCATCTTGCGAAGTATGAAGTGTGAGAAGTATCCTTAAAGAAGTGTGAAGTATAAGAAGTATAAAATATCCTTGAAGGAGTATAAGAAGTACTCAATCCTCGAAATATATAAGAAGTATGAAATATCCTTAAGAAGTATAAGAAGTACTTAATCCTCGAAATATATAAGAAGTATTTGTCCTTGAATGAGAGTGATAAATATTGCCTCTGTTCATGTGAAATTATTATTCCATTTTTGGTAAGGATTCTTGCTGAGAAGATAAAGAACATAAAATATTTTTTGGATATCCATAGTTGCCTCTTTCTTTATCTACGAAGGAGAATTCTTGAGAAAATGTTGAATAATTAAATTGCATCTCTATTGTTATGTTGCCTCCGCCTCAAGTGGTAACCCTGTTATCTTCGAATATTTTGCGAATTTCGAGTTTTTCCGTGAATTTTCGAACTTGAATAGTGTTGTGAATAGTGTTGTGAATAGTGTTGTGAATAGTATTGCGAATATAGTGTTGTGAATTATGAATGTTTCTGCAAAGTTTCACGGTATTATCCTGTAAAATTTTGTACAATACTTGTGCGAATATAATATTTATGTAATGATTATGTTATGAAATGTGTATGCGATGCTTATGCCATGAAATGTTTATGCAATGCTTTTATGATGCGAATATGATCCTTGAATGATGCGAGTATGATGCTTGTATGATGCAAGTATGATGCTAGTATGATGCGAATACTTATCTATTATGATGTATATCTAATGTTTGTGTTACTTAGCTCATTTTGCTGCGGTAAAATTGATATATCTTTGAGTTGCCTCCATTCATATAATCATCTTCGCAAGTTTACTTGTGTATTTTCGCGAATGAAATCTCCTCTTCTGGTATGACTTCGTGATATATATTCTTGTAAAAATTCTTCAATGATCTTGATGGGATTGTCTTCTTTATTAGGACTTCATGATATATCTTATTGTAAAAATTCCTCAATGATATTGACGATATTGACGGAATTGCCTTCTTTGTCAGAACTTCATGATATATTTTCTTGTAAAAATTCTTCAATGATATTGATGGAATAAATTTCATTAATTGATGTGGTCTTATCATGCCTTCCTAAGTAAAGGTCTTATTTTGCCACCTCTTTTGTAATAATATTTTTGTATTTGCGATAATATGACAAGTCTGAACATTCTTGCGAATATACAACCTCGTGACATTATCGTCTTGCGATGAAATCGCAGGACGTTCTTACACTTTCATGTAATAACCCATTGATCTCATCTTAACTTCTTTGTTATATTCCGAGAGTTCTCTTTGTATGTTTTCTTTCTCTTTTTTTTTTTTTTTTTTTTTTAGAATGCTCGCAGAACTTCATTTGTTGCACAAATATGACAAGCCTTTATGTTTTCGCAAACAAGAAGCCTCATGACATTTGCGTCTTATAGCACGTATCAGCTCCCTAATGGAGGGTGTTGCCCTTTATCTTCCCCCTGGTTTCCCCTTCAAGGAAGCGTACATCGACCATACAAGGTTAGCTCTTCCCATCCGGTTCTTCCAACAACCAGCTTTTGATCGCAACCTATTATCCTTTTTGCCTATAGGGCTTATAGTTCTGAGGTTTCACCCTATGGGGTATCTTTGGGACAAGTGCATCATTTGCCAAGACTTGTCAAAAATGGAGATGTGGTTCAACCTCACCCGACACTCTTTACTCAACCGTGTACCTCAGTGCCTTGATCGTTTTCTGCACTTCTTGGGAAAGACAAGTATGCCTTATTCGCCCAACCTAAATCCTCTTACACCGCATTTTATATTGCGTAATGTCGCTATATTAGGTGAGAATCCAAGGTGTCTAACCTCGGATAGGTACCCCATTATTGGGTTGTACCCTAAAATTTTACCATGTACTAAGGGCCCTTGGTGGTGTTAGGTTACCCTTAGCCACATTTATAGGTACCCCTTAAATGACGTACTTTAGGACTTTGCCTCTTTAAATATAGCTTCGCGAACTAGGGTGTACGCCACAAAGGTTTGCCTGTATAAAATTTTATGCGGCTCTCTTTCTTTTTTGGAGGCTGATCACATATTGCGGTCTTTTCTTCGCAAGTTAATGTATGCGTCTTTCTTTAATGAAATTTAATCGCAATTGATTTTTGGCGGTATTTTTTCGCCTTTTATAAGTAGAATCAAAATTCTTTTTATTCGTAAAAATTCATCGTAAAATTTTTATGTACATAAAATGTTGAGTGTTTTCATAAAATCTGTAGTATAAGAAGTATGAGAAATATTCATATCATATCTTTAAATCAAAATTGTTCTATATAAATATAGGAATTTAATTTTCTCTATTTTTTTGTAATTTTGAAGTCTTTGAAAAATTTTGAGATCTTTAAATTTTTTGCGATGAACTCATTTTTTGAATTTTGCGATTGTATCGCTTTTTACCAATCTAAAAAATCTTTGAAATGTTTTGAAATCTTAGAAATTGTAGAAATTTTGCGAGTATATCGGTTTTAGTAAATAAAATCAAAATTCTTTTGTCTTTAGTAAATAAAGTATTCAAGGAAATGGTACTTACGTTTTTTACGGCTTGTTGTTGTCTCTTGTGAAGTATATGACTTGCCATTTCTTGCGAAATAATCTCCCACTTTCTTCTTGCGAAATATCCAAAAATCTTGCAAAGTAATAATTTGCACAAAGTAAACGATCATCTGCGAAGTAATGATTTACACGAAGTAGACGAACATCTGCGAAGTAAACATTTGTATGAAGTTAACATCTGCGAAGGAAATATTTACGATATAAAATCATGCTGCGAATGTTCGCAAGGTAAATATTTGCAAAGTGCAAAGAGTAGAATTGTTTGTGTTGCGAATATTCGCATGGCAAACATTTGCGAAGTGCAAATTTTTTTGCGAATGGAGAGACTCGAACTTGCGTCCATCATCTTATCGGCTCCTCTTGCGACCATCATTCAAGCTCCTATTTTGTAATTGAACGTGATCATCTTTGTTTTATTTAATGTGATATTCGCTCTAGTATTTAAAGTAAAAACATGCAAAATCTGCGATAGTTAGGATTCGAGCGTGCGATCTCAAGCTTGTTGACTTCGCAAACAACCATCTCTATTTGTTCTTATTTTGTGAAAGTAAGGTAAGCTTTTTGTAACTTATTCTCTTGTAATCTTTCTTTGCATATCCATCACGATTATGTTATTTTCTTCGTCCCTGGTAGGTTTTTTATTTGTTATACTCTTTCTCTTTGTTTCTTTTGCCTCTTAGCAAAGAACTATTTTCTCGCAGTAAATCTTTTTACTTGAGATAAACCAAATGAAATACGAGTATAATTTAGCGATAACGTTTCCTTTCTCATATTTGTGTTCTCTTATCTTCTTGTTGCCGCCACTATGATAATATTTCTCTTTGTCTATTCTCGTGCGGGCTATATCCCATCATTAGTTATTGATTCTTTCTCCTTCCGATTTGTGTTGTTCGCAACTTGTGTTGTTCGCGACTTGTGTTGATCATTAGCGAGATCTTATATTGTTCTAAACCGTGTTGATCACTCATGAGATATTTCTCGTCTTTGTTGTGAAGTAATCTTGGCAAAATCTGTTGCCTCTCATGCAGCATCTCTTATGTCGATTCAATTCGTTCTTTGTTCTCTTCGTGACATATTATGTTCTTTGGTGGCACTATCTTTGCACAGTGCTTATACATGCTATCCCCTCAGCGTCACTGTTTTTTCTTCGCAGCAGTGTTATTGATTGTCTTCTTCTCCTTCGTGTTTTAACTGTTTGATTTACACCATCATCCGTATACATCAAAATGATACACATAAGATGTAAAAAATATCACTCTAACTCTCATGTGGTTTTTTGTGCTGGCAACACTTCTCCCCTGGATTTGTTGAGAATACTCATGCATAGATTAATTATTTCTCCCTTCCTTTGAAGCTGTTTTCGCTCACTAGTCTTGTGTTGACATGATGATGTTCTTATCCACCCCTCCGTGCATCTTTTAATCACTTTCTGACCACTCGTTGTTTGTAGTTGTATAAGAGGTTTTCATATTTCCCTTTTAGTTTTCTAGAACTTTAAAACGCATGCTCCCTTTGCTTCACTTGATGTCTTTCTATTTTCTTTGAAGTCCACTGCTGTGTCTTTAAGTTTAAGAAGTATGTCGTCTCCTTCTCATATTTTGGATAAATTTATTGTCTCCATGTTGTACCTCTGTGATAGATGAGTGTAATTGCATGAACTTGCTGTTCCTGTTATTCGCAACTATTTGTTTCTTGAGTTTTCCTTTCCTATATGATAAATCCTCTGTTCTTTGCGAAGGTAGCGTAAGCCTCTGTACTTCTTACGTTACATTGTTACGCCTGACTCTTCCCATTTATGTTTTCGTTATGTGTTGGTGACAATGACCAGACTACACCAACACGTAAAATGATATGTTACCTCTATTCTTTTCTTTATAGAGATTTCTCCCCTAGGGATCCTGCGAACGGACTTGTCAGGTCTTGAGTTGGTTTACTTCATTGACTGTCTATACGAACAACTGATCCTGTTTATCTAGAATCTTCCCTATATTTGATAAGGGCCCGTAATATGTTGTAGATGCCATCTTTGTCACCTTTGACTTGTATCATAGGTGAACTGTCGATTTGCGAATAGTATAGGATATGGCCTTGCATCAACCAATCTTCTTCGCAACAATATTTCATCTCCATTCAATTACCGTAACCATGAATTATTTGCTTTGGACGTGTGTTTAATTATCCATTGCTTCTTCCTTCCGTTGCTTGATAATTTTCATGTCTTCTTCTTCCATCGTCTTCTTAGTAACAGATCGACCTTCTTTTATTCTCAATAATCTCGGCTCATTCTATTATAAGTAAAACTATTCATACATACCAAAGTAAAATAATTACACACCTTTCCTTCATATACGTTCTTGTTATTCCTACGAATTTCGTTGTATTATTCTTTATTTTATTGACCTTTGGGCTTCACTTAATCTCTCAAATTTTTCTTCTTGCAGTGACCAGCTCTTTTGATCATCTCTTCCTTTCTCTGCTAAGACATTAAAACTTCACATGCACTATGAACTTAGCTAATACGTATTAGCCTCTGAGTTTATTCTTTCGTTGCGTAAGAATTTCCATCTCTTGGGCTCCATTTCACATGATCATTAACTTCGATGCAAAATAAGTTTACGAAGATTTGAAAAATTAATCGAGGTAAATGAATATTCACAAACTAATATTCGCATGGGAAGTTATTACGTTGCTAATCTTGCGCCGATTACTTTCACAACTGGTTGAATTCATTTCGGCCATGAAACTGTTGAAACTTGCGTTGTATGTTGATAAAGTTAGTTGCGACAACCTTCTTGTTAACTTGTCTACTGCTGGCGTATCTTCATGAGCTTGGCTTCTTCATCGATCAATTCTCGATGTTTTCCATCCACCATGGTGATCTTAAAAGGATTCCAAGCTTGGTCTCTAAGCATTTGCTCCGAGAAGTTGCAAAACTAGTTAACTAATTAATTACGAAGTGAACTTTGAATTAATTAATTTTCTGTGGATGTTGATAATTAATTAACTAGTTAACTAATTTTCCTTGAACTTTGTTACTTCGCTAGTGTTGATGCTATTTTGATGGGTAATAATTGTATCTTCAAGGATAGATGGCAGCGCAAAATTTCGATCAACAGACAAACATGATCGTGAGATGAAATAGCTCTTCGCATAAAATTCGGATTGATTCTTGACGTAGATTCGTTGAATTTCTCTTTTGTTTTTCTTATGTTCATCTTTGCTTCTGCTCTTGTATGTAAACTATCTCCCATATCAGTTGTTCATCTCTTGAAGATCCAGTGGAGTTCATCACCAACAATAGCTAATTTTTCTAAACTTCCTTGAACCAACAAGATTAGGTCCCTGTTTCTAGCGCCAATTATGTAGTTGCGGATTATCTCACAACTACACCCTCATAAGAATCCATTAAAATGATTCCTAAACCTAATTAATTTTATATGAAACTAAGAATTAAGGTACTAAAATTATAAAGAGACACAAAGATTTTTACGTGGTTCGATCAATGTGATCTACATCCATGGTGCTTCACTAGTGATTGTATGTGATTACATGATTTTACAATTGAGACTCCATTAATGAATATTTGGAGCTCTAGTTTTTTGGGGAAGAAGATGATAAAGAAAATAAATCTCTCCTAACATTTTCTCTCTCCTCCTACTAAAATTATCCTTTTCTTCCAAAAAGATCTCTCCCTCACATTTTATGCCTAAATGGCTATTTATATGATTTTACAAAAGATGACAATTGTGTTGTCCCGCCATTTCGGATTTGAGAATTATTTTACGAACCTTCGTGATTTCCTTTGCTCGCAAAATGTCCTTCGTGATTTCTT